>CAUZXS010000116.1:0-35000 GCA_963585895.1 Sepioteuthis lessoniana
GTGCTCATGCATTTAAACAGTAAAAGAAAACTCATGTTATTCTTAACGTACGGTTCTCAATATCCATGATAAAGCCATAGCAGTATAAGATAATTTTACAGTCTATAAGTAAGTCGGGCGACCGTAGTCGAGGGTAACCCGAAGGCTCTCTTTTCAATAGCTACTACACCTTGGCATTGAGGAGGGCACTGCTCATTTCCCTGGGTCGTTCGACTTACCATTGATTCGTTCCTTATAATGTTGAGTGTTAAGTATGGAGGCATCAAGTACCATTTTGGGGGATTTTTGGTTTGATTCGAGCTAGCATTGAATCCCAGTCTTCTAGGCGATTTGTGAACACTCTAAACAATTCTTTATATATATATATATATATATATATATATATATATTTATATATATATATATATTTATATATATATATATATATATATATATATTTATATATATATATTTATATATATATATATATATATATATATATATATATATATATTGTCACTGCATATTAACCCAGGACTTTGAAGGTCGATTTCAAATATTGGGTTAAGCTGTAAATTGCCAATGCCGATAATAAAGGCAGGCTGGACTTCTTTACCTGAAAGTTTAGCGTAAAAAATCCATATTCATAATTTTGTATCTTCCAGATTCTTATAAACCTAATATCTGTAAATATATATATATATATATATATATATATATATATATATATATATATATATATATATATATATATATATAAGTCTATCTATCTACTTATCTATCTACATACCTTCTTTTTTCAGATTTTTCCCATCTGTCTTTGACTGTTTATATATGTTTTCTCTCCCTCTGTCGACACAAAATACAGATAGTACATCGACACTGACCGTATTACCTGCTGTGACAAACAGATGCTTCTTGCTGTATCTTGCTTTCTATCATATTAGTTAACTAGCCGATAAGTAAATACTTATGGAAATAAACGGTATTATTTTAGTTTTGAAGAAATCTCTCATGTCATCAGAACAGTGAGATTAGGAGGTAGAACAAGCAGATATAACTCAAGTAGTTCATTTATCTATACATACATAAATGTATACCTATAAATACGAATATATATATATATATATATATATATATATATATATATATATATATATATATATATATATATATATATGTATATATACTAATCTAATATCTACCAGTATTCACGGTACCAGAAAAAAACAAAAAAAAACCCTGGCCAGGAACAAGAGATAAAAGTATCTCGAATCACCGCCCAGGGGAAAAAGAAAAAAGTTTTGGGTCAAAAAGAAAGAAAAGGCCAACCTCGTCCGACCCCTTGAAAAAAATCAAGGGATACGCAGTCAGTGGTCAAAAGAAAATCAAAAATCCTCCGTGAATCCTGCAATGCTACAATTACTAAAGTGCTCAACACAACACAAGTGGAGCCAATTATAAAATTAACCTAAATCGTGAGGTGAAACTTTAGTAGAAGATTTTCGACTCCCGATTTAGTTTAATTTTATATATATATATATATATATATATATATATATATATATATATATATATGGATTCTAATAAAGTTATGAAGTATCACCTTGACAAAAACAAAAATTAGATTTATTTGAATCATCATCAAAAATGAAAAAGTTGAAAACAGTCTTTGGAACTTTTTTCGAGGAAAACCATTGACTAATTTTACAGTTGAATCAAAAAGTTATCTCGCTGAGCTGCAGTCGTTGAAAATAAAGGTAGTTACATATGTATGATATTCAATTACATTTAACTGAAATTTGATAGGAGTCCTTGTGGCCTAATGGGGGAAGTGCTGAATTGGGATATTACAGTTAGTTGTTTCGAACTCCAGATGCGCTATTATGTTCACTTTCGGACTAATGCCCCTTGGAAAGGTATAGACCCCCTGATCCATCCCACGACTTTACTGTTCTTCTTCAAGGATGGGTTTGGCACTAAATTTCCCACGAAGATTGAAATGCTATTAAGCAAAGAACTAAACTTCAAATTTGATTTGTTTTTATATCTTCTCTGGTATGATTTACTTTTGGGAGTTAGCTGAAAAGTTAATGTGATAATTCTTTTTAGCAGTCATAACACTTCAACAGCAATCGAACATTTTCTGGACCACATAATGGACTATGAGGAAAAATAAACCTTCTCTGGTCACATTATATATATATATTAAAGGAGAAAAGGAGGCGGACAGACTGACACAGTGAGCGTGCGGATATGTCTTAAAAATAAAAAGTCTGAGCCCTCCCGATCCTTTACTCTCCCAACTTCTCGGCAATATTGTCAACTAGTAGGAAATAAATGCCTGGGAAATTTTCCCATTAAATTTTTGAATCAATACAGAAATCAATCACAGTGATATGTACATATTCGTATTTGAAAACAAAACCGAAAAAAATCAAAAGAATTGATCCTTGAATGAGGTTAACGCATGTCGGAAATGCTCAGTGCTTCAATGACTAATATTTTTGCAATTTTACTTTCCCGTAGATATAAACTCTTCTCATTTTCTGTGTTCCTCAAGCGAAACCCCGTGTATTCTGTCAAGATTTAAAATTAGATTTCTCTGAATTCGAGTTAAGGAGTATCAACAAACTTTTATTTCCTAATATAATGTAAGACATTTTTGTGCTTTGCAAATTTTACATTTACTCCAGAGAAAATTAGGACATCTTGATTAGTGAGCCATGCTAGCCGATCTTTGGCAGTGAGTTTGATTCGCACTGGTTGCCCCATACCTAGAGTAATTTGTGAACGGCGAAAATATCAGATTCCGAAGTTATTTTTTATACGAGCCGTGAATAGTTAGTGAGTCAGATTTAGATCAAATCATGTGCAATTTCTCTTTCAATGATATGGTATGCCATACTTATACTTTCGAACTTACATTGATTTAAAAGTTCATCTTAAACGCTGTATTTCATCGTTTATTCATCATAGTAGCAAGATTTTATTTAGAGTGTTCGATTCGTAAAGCAAAAGAAACACACACACACACACAATAATATATACATATATACGGAGGTGCGCGTGGTGTAATGGTTATCGTCGTAGGAAATGGACACGACGACACGAGTTCAAATCCTTGACGAGACTCATTGCATTTCACATAGCTCTAATGCCCATGGAAAAGGTATGAATCCAATTATTCTTCCTCCAGCTATAGGTAAATAGTAGGGCAGACTAGGTTCTTCAGCCTTGGTGAGGCAACTAGTCTAGGAGAAGGAAAACTCTGAATTCAAACCTGTTAAACTTCGCTTAAAATGACCTTGTGTCATATCCTGCCCGAGCGGAGGGGTTGGTAAATATGATAATATATACATATATATATATAGTAGCAATCCTGTCGCACATCAAACAGTTAAGTTAAAGATGTGAACTGAAAACCTACTTACCCAGGTAATATCTTCATAGTGTTGAAAAGTAGTGTGTGACCAGCCATACTTTTTAGATGAGCAGATAAATAAAAAGAATTGTGTACTTCTGTACCAGAGATTCTCTGAATAACAAACCTCAGCTTTTTAATTCAGATTTACACACACACACACACACACACACACACACATATATATATATATATATATATATATATATATATATATATATTATATACACGCATACAGCCACCACATAATCACATAAATATAGGTCTGTGTGTGATTGTATAGCTATTGAAAATCTTATAAACCACTTGACACAGATTATAAATATAACTCAAGATATACACTGCTCTACAATGAGAATAAATGGGGCACCTCGAGTTGTTTAATGCTTAGCAAGCTAGACTAGGAAACCTTAGCGAGTGAGTTCGAGTCTCATTCAGTGCCCGATTCATACGGCTTTGTGCCACATGTAAGCAAAAAGCTTAGTAAATTACTAATTCACTAGCATCTTTCATCTGAGTCAAAAAGCTTCATAAATTGCAAATTCATATGACTCTTTTGTGCGCCTAGAGTGGTATAACAGTTAGCAATCTTGATTAGCAAACCATTACAAGTGAGTTCGAATCTCACTGAGAATCCCTTCATACGGCTTTGTGCCACATCTAAACTAATCATCATCATCATCAAGTCACGCTGCGAACACGTATTTCCCTTACTCTCTCTCACTCTCCATCCGTCCCTATCATTTATTACTCCTGGTAGGTTTCCCAAATTGCATCCAATGTCAACATTAGGCTAATGTTGATATGTTCTTGCTGGTCGGCTACCGAATATACGTTCCTGTCTAGGGGTCCATTGAAAAACGTCACTGATAAATTCGTCCTTGTTTCTCCAGCAGTGTCCCACAAGTTTTGTTTGTCCTATTTGGATGGTTTTACAGAGGGAAAAAACCCACCAAACAACAGTTGTATGGCCACTTACCTCCCATTTCAGAAAAAATTACTAAATGAGTATAATTATCTAATCATTAGTAAGAAAAGGCCGTATATATTTATCAGTTTATATGTATGCATGGACGTATATATATATATATATATATATATATATGTGTGTGTGTGTGTGTGTGTGTGTGTGTGTACACGCGCATATAATATATGAATGTATATATGTTTGTGTACATGCGTGCGTGTAAGTACAGATGCCTTTCTCCCTTTTTCACTCTCTCATTCAATTCATACGCCTCATACACACTTATATATATCCAGGACTTTTCTAAGTATTCAATCTGAATCTAACAGTGGTGTGGTTTGGATGTTCTCGATTCGCTTATTTCCAGACCCCGCTTTCTTTTTTTTTTTACTTTTTTCTTTTCTTTTTTCGCTGGTTATTAAGTGACAAGTCTTCATATGAGTCCACCAATTTTTCTGTTATCATTGCCGATCCCATTACTGTCAACAGCAGGACAATTCTAACTTTTATTTGAATTTCTAATTCGTCTAACCTTTATTTAATTTCTTTTTAAAAATACTAAGCGCAAGATCTCATCTTCACCTATCACTCTTTTTCAACGCTCAAACAAGATTTTTGTATTTGTCAAATTGCCCTAATCTTTTTTTCTTTTCTTTTTGATGACTTTCTTTTTATCCACACCGTTATTATCTGCTGACTCGAATTTTTCGATTAAGTGACAGCAAGTCCCTTCAAAATTCACCGAGTTCTTCAATAATTATTTGCACTTATCTTGTTCGTTAGAGTTGTGGGCAAATTATCAGCAAAATGTTATCTCTTTATTAGATGTAGTATCCCACTTGATCTCTCAGAAAGACTGATTGATTTTAATGGCCGGGCAACCAGTCGAAGGTTATTTTATGCCATGAGGTGAAAGAAGAGCCTTTACGTTTATTTTTACATTTTTTGTGTAGTAGTTGCCAAAGATTTTTCTTGCTCACGGTTCATTCGCATATCGAATTTTAAAACAGATCTATTTGACCAATAGATTAGACTCTAACAGGTACTCTCGCGCCGGATCAGATTGGACCTGGGAAAAATAGCAATGAAGGGGTACTTCACATATCCCAGATCTCCATAACTGGGGCCTCGCCATCAAATGCAGTTTAGAGTCATGAACAGGACACTACTTTGGGGAGGGGGCTTACCTCTTTGCCACAGATACAACTAGCGTATTCTAAAGCCCAACGACTGGGCGTCTCTCGGAAAAGTTACTGTCCTGCCCCTATCAACAATGTTGAGAAACACAATAGTGTTTAACTGAGGCCTAATGCCAATTCACAAATTTGTAATTTTCCACCCACTTTTACTTGGGGTCGTTTGGGAAGTGAGAAGGGCGTTTTGTATTTGGAAAGCGAACTGAAGACCTAAGTCAGTAAAATATTTTTCATATCATCATAGATGTATTAGTCATAGCAAATTGTTTATTTGTTTCTGTTTATTTCTCAGCACTCGCTTGTTTAGCTTCAAGGTTGCCTTTTATTTGTCCGTTCTGGCTTGCGAAATCGCTTCACCACACGACAACTTACAAAATCAAGGCGGAGGCATTTAAAGTATTCCAATGGGTTGAAATATGAATATTCTCTTGTTCGCTAAATTACTCTGGCATTTTGAGACTTCCAATTACAGACAGGAAAAACGGAATCGTTTTGAAGCAGGATATATATATATATATATATATATATATATATATATATATATATATATATATATATATATGGATCGATCGACGAACCGTCTCTCTTCTTGTAGCCTGTATGGATGGTACTGTGTAGCACAGGAGGGCAATAATGTTGTACATTTAGCATGAATCATTTTAAAAATGTTATTCAAATATTAAAGATGTTTATGCATAAGAAAGCATTCAAAAACACTTTACTGAAAGACGCAGTTGAAAAGAAAGTGTGAGAGTGGTTCTGTACGGAAACACGCACAAGTACTACGATGTATATATTTATGTATTCATATACATATACATATGTGCATGTGAATAAGCAAATACACACATACACACACACACACACATATATATATATATATATATATATATATATATATATATATATATGGGGGAAGGTTGCGACACCAGGTCAGTTTCTAAGCGGAGTAAAGCTGGTTTGTATTAAGAGTTTTCTGTCTCCTAAAATTGGTTGCTCAACCAAAGGTAAGGATTCTAGTTTAGTCTGCGATTTACAAACAGCTGTAGGTGGGAAAGGGATATATTTATGCTTTTTCCGATGGCAGAAGCGCAAAGTGAAACGCAAACTGTTAGGATTTGAACTCGAGTCACTGTTTCCATTTCCTCTGACGATAACAGCGACACCACCACCAACGCCTCCACACACACACACACACACACACACACACACACACATATATATATATATATATATATATATATATATATATATATATATATATATATATATATATATATATATATATATATATATATATATATATATATATATATATATATATATATATATATATATATATATATATATATATATATATATATATATATATATATATATATATATATATATATATATATATATATATATATATAATGCATGCATTGGGATATCTACGCCAAGTAGGTTTACCAGATTTTTGCAAATACTTTGAAATGTTGAGAGCACAAGGATATAGAAGGCTATATCTAATCGTCTGTTGGTCTGTATACTTATTTGAGATTGTACAGGCTAACAATTGACTTTTAAGTAACCTCGAATACGTGATGGTCACACAGGGGTTAAATTTAACTAAACATCTGAAGCTAAAAATATGCTGCACCTATCTCACACACACGAACATACGTATATTTATGTTGGTTGTTTGGTTGGTTTTACAGTATGTAAACCCTTGCTGGGTTATTTACTAGTGATTTTTGTCTGTTTTCTTCTTTCTTTTTTTTTGCAAGTAATAATATGATTTCAAGTAATTAATAATAATAAAAATGTGTAAATACTTACAGCTTCAAGTAAATATTCTCAGTATATGTAATTTATATACAGTTATTTGGTTTCAATTATTTCTAGTGATTACTAACGATTTTCAAACAGATGTTAGGACCCAGAGATAAAAAAATTCATAGGTACTATTACCCTGGGTCGTAAGAAATTAAGTGGTGAATCTTCATCTACAGAGCTCTCGAACTGGAACATATACGGGACACTCTTTTTGATGGGTAGGAGAGCTGGCTCTTCTGAAGGAGACGCAGTCAGCGTACTGTCTATAAGGGATTGTATATATTCACCCAACCCCTCCAACTTAAGCTGGATGGGACACAAGATCAATTCTAAGCGGTGTACTGCTGGTTTGATATATATATATATATATATATATATATATATATATATATATATATATATATATATATATATATATGGTTTGTAAGAGAATAGTTTGTAGGTAACATTATTTTTAACCGAACCAGATTTCATTTATTTGCTCACTGTTGAATGGTTTCAAGCATTGCTATCTAGCACAGAGTGGGCCTGAAAATAATGGCAACGAAATGGTATTCAATATTCCCAAAATTTCAACCACTGGACCCTCAATATCAAATGCACTTTAGAGTTATATCCTTGAAACTTATTTGGGAAGTCTTACCCCTCGGTGAAGATTCAGTAGATTTATTCTACAGCCCCAGCTGACTGGTCTATATAAATATATTAGCGTTGATAAGAACATTAAAAAGAAATTACCCGAGGAGCATCCTTTAACTTTTATTCGTTTATCTTTTTTTAACTATTCGATGCGCAGAATAATATCAAGCTACTCGTGGATCATTACTGCTGAAATAATTTTAATTAACTTTGATTTTAATGGCATATTGTACTTCATGGGTTATTAAATGCCAAAGTCATCCTTGTAGATCAACAAAAGGTAGTATCTAAGTCATCACTGAGGATAAGGGAATTGATCACTTCTGTTAGTTCCAAAATGAAAGTAATAACGTGACTGGAGTCCAAACTCACTTGTCTAGTCGGCTGGGGCTGCAGAATATACCGACTGCTTCTCTGCAGAGGGGTAAGACCCCACCCAATGGGTGTCCTGGATATGACACGAAACAATCTGATGGTGAGGTTCCGGCATTGCTGGATCTTTGGGGAATGTGGAGTACCCCTTCATTGCCATCGCTCCCAGGTCCACTCTGGCCCGGAGTGGTAGCACCTGATAGGGCCCTATCTATGGGTTGAATAGAATTAACAGAATTCTTATGCTAAACTGAATTGTTTGAGTAAACTGAATCGCTTGAAATAGAAATGTTTTGACAACTAAACCGTACTTACATTTAAACTGCGTGCTTAAGCTTAACTGAATTATTTGAAATAGAACTGTTTTTCGACATTGCAACTGTATTTAAACTTAACTGAATTGTTACATATAACTGCTTGAATAGTTTGAAATATAAATGTTTTCGACAATTAAACTGTGTACTTATGCTAAACTGAATTGTTTTAAATAGAACAGATTATTTACATAAAAATGGATTTGGCGTTAAATAACCTACGAAGGTTGATACGCCATAAATCCCAACAAACCAAACCAAACTCACTACGATGTCGAGCACCTTAGCCACTACATCACGGTGGGGTTTGGTTTGGCTTCGTTTGGTTTCTTTGTTTAATAGCATACCAACCTTTATAGGTTATTTAATGCCAAAGCCATTTTCCCAGATGAACAGTGCTGATACTATTTAACCCATTGGGTTCATACCTTTCCCAAAGCTTTTTGTCCGAAAGTGAACGTAATAGTGCGACTACAGTTCGAACTCGCTTACTACGATTACGCAATCCATCACTTTCACCATTACACCATGAGGACACCCAATGGTGGGAGTATTTTTATCTTCACGATGCACATATAGATTTGATACTGGAATAATATATAATGTGATATTTAGTAAGGACCAAATATAATGTAATGTGAGGATTGGTTTGGACCAAATATAATGTAATGTGATATTTCGTCAGGACCAAATTCTTGAATTTGCGTGAAGATCTTATTAACTATCGTCCTAAGCAAGCGACCTTTTACTTATGTATTTCATGTTAAAATATATCTACTTAAGTCTTAACGTATCGAATAAAATCGATGCAGTATACGTACGCGTGTATGAATGGTTAATATATTGATAAACTTTAGTGCTCTGGGCACTGTCACTTTCTAACTGAAATGCTTGCTTTTCAGTTATCATTCCAAATGGAATTTACGTGACCTTGAAGCGTGTTTTCTGTCCATATTCAACAAAATGCAGTTGACATTGTGTAATCAAAGATTCAAATCTTTTTCCAGACAGACAAAATTTTGGTCCGTTAATTGGTTGGTTGGTTGGTTGGTTGGTTTTTGTTTTTTCTTTTTTCGTTGATGTTCGTGGCTGTTACAGCAAGTTAGTTGTTCAGTTAAATACCCGCCGTTGTGCTTTGTTGTTTGACGAGATGAGTGGATGTTTGTTTGGCAGGTTATATTGTTCACTTCTAGGGTGAGATAGTGTTCCCCTTACAGTTTCGTTTATACAATTGACAAAGACATGAATCCATTTGTCTTCCATCACCCCCAGCTATTTTCTTTAAATAGTAGAGCAGACTGGAATCTTTAGCCTCGATTAAGGCAACCAGTCTTGGAGAAGGAAACATCTGAATTCAAATCGTCAGTACTCCGCAAAGGAATTTAACTTGTGTCACATTCTGCTTGAGATTGAGGGATTGGGCAAATACATATATTCATACGAGTTTTTTCTTTATTGAAGGTAATAAAAACATCGGCATTCTGATGACGCTAAACTTCTAGCGAAACATGTCTTTTTCTTTTCAAAATGACTTTTTTCTTTCTTATTCCGTCGAACTTCCTTTAAATCTTTATTCACATAGATAGATAGATAGATGTGCTTGCCAGCTGTCAGTTTCTCGCCTATGAGTTCATCACTCTCTCTCTCTCTCTCTCTCTCTCTATCTATCTATCTATCTCTCACTATATATATATATATATACATATATCATCATAATGCTGTTGGCTATATTTATAAAATGACAGTGCTCAATATCATTGATACAGCGTATATATAAGTTAGGATAGAGTAGTGTGTGGTGCTTGCCAACTGTCAGTTTTTGCCTATACATCCATCACACACACACACACTCTCTCTCTCTCTCTCTATATATATATATATATATACATATATATATTATCATAATGCTCTTGGCTATATTTACAAAATGACACCTGTCAGTTTCTCGCCTATGAGTTCATCTCTCTCTCTCTCTCTCTCTATATATATATATATATATATATATATATATATAAGCATTGGTTCTTATTTGACCGAAATAATGTTGTATTACGAGATAGTAGAAATTCAGTACAAGGCTCTTTCTGTATCACTTTATGTTGATGCCGTTAGGAAAGGCATGAATCCATTTCTTATCCCCCTGGCTATAGGTATATTGTAGGGCAGTTGCCTTAGTTAAGCAACCAGTCTAGAAGAAGGAATAATTTTAATTTAAATCAGTTCCGTCATCATCATGTTGCGCTGCTAGCACGAATCTCCCAGACCATCTCTCACTACATGTCTCTATCGTCCATTGCTCCCGGGAAGTCTGCCAGGCTATACCCTGTATCGGCACAGAGCTGTTGTATATAGGTTCTACCAAGTCGTCCAAACTTTGCACGTCCATGTGAAGGGGACCTCAGGAGTACATCGCTTATGAGTTCGTCCTTACTTCTCCAGCAGTGCCCTGCATGTTTGGTTCGTCTAATTTGGATTGTTTTCGTGATGGGTGGTAGGTGTCAGTACAGCTGCCGTTTTGTGGGGTGTTGCCTCTTGGACTTGTTCAGTATGGCTCGCTGCATTCTTGTGCAATTGCTGTCGAGCTTTTTCTCCATACGTTTGGTTAGCACCCATGTGGTGCATCCATATAGCAGTATCGACACGACTGCTGCTTGGAAAAAATTGCGTTTTATTTCTATTGGTCAGGTCTGACTTCCATATGACCGATAGCCTATCAATAGCTGTGCATGCGTTTGCTAGTCACGTGTTAATGTCATTCTCGGTTGATGAAATGCTGCTTCCGAGGTTGGTGAACTTGTTCACTAATTTCAAAGGACCACCCTTTAGTGTGGAGATGTCGCCTCTTTGATTAAAGTACATGTATTCTGTCTAGTACCAGGTTGGTTAGTTGGCTGTTTTCTTGGCTATTTGGTATGCTAATTGCTTTATCTGGATGGTTGATTTATTAAATAGACGTCTAGCTGTTTGACTGCTCGCTTGACTGGTTAATTGCTAGGTATCTTGGTAGGTTTTTTTGGATGGTTGGTTTGAATGTGATATTTTTGAACAATCAAATTAACAAAAAGTTTGGATAGGTATTTATATCTCCTAAAAATTCTTTTTCTCAGTTAGCTAGCTAACAAAAACTCTTAAATACTTCTGGCAAATTTTGCTTTTTTATTTAAGAAAGATAGGAAATTTTAAAACAACAACAACAACAAAAAAAAAAAAATGATAAAAAAATTAAAAAATAAAACTTCTTAGACATTTTTACAATTTGTGTAGATATTAATATCCTTTGTGCTAAAGAAGATATTTAGTCACTCATTAAGTTTGCACATTAATGAAACACATGGAGAAAAATCTGTTATATATTGACCCTTGACCGAGCCGTCAATCAAGAGATGCACCTGTGTAAATAAGAGGAATCAGGTGGTAGTCAAACAAAAATATAACCAGGTGCCACAGACGGTTTGGGTCAGTTGCAGTTGCAGTTCCAGTTGGAGTTGGAGTCAGTTGGAGACAAGATGCCGGAGTGAGAGCCAGCGACAGACAGAGAGCTTTGGGCCCTCAGTGACCCACGGTTGAGCAGCCCTGCCAAGATGAGAAAGAAGGGCTGCTATGGTCAGAAGAACTTTGGGTCAATATGTCGCAGTTTGTCCCTGTATCCAACTCACCTCTCACACACAACCAACATCAACCCTTTCGAATAAAGTGTGAGGGGTATATTTTTATAAAGAAGTGTGTTCGTTCGTTCATTGAAGTTCATCATTATTGTTGACTATGTTTCCGCTTATATTTGAATAGTTGTATGTATCATGGCTATACAGCAAATTTAGATGAAAACTATACAAGAGAGCTACGTACTTTTAAGAATAAATCCTAGAATTAACAACCTACACAACAGCAGTTAATCTCCTACTTACCTCCCATCTCGCAAACCATCCAAGTAAAACGAATAAAAAGCGCTGGATACTACTGCTAAAATAAACCTCATTAGCGACCTTATCCTAAGGACTGCTACTCATGGATACCCCAGTGTTAGCCGTCCAGTTTACATTCATCACCCATGTGCGGACACTGGGTGTTGTCTATAGGACATGCCAAGAGTGATGGCTGATAGGGATGGATAGCAAAATAATATATATATATATATATATATATATAATATTTTGTATATGTATATATGTATATATATTATGCACTACGTGGACGCTAACAAAACAGCTGGAGAAAAAGCTAGACGGCAATTACACAAGAATGCTTCGAGCAATATTGAACAAGTCCTGGCGGCAACACCCCACAAGACACCAACTATACGGCCACCTGCCTCCCATCACGAAAACTATCCAAGTTAGACGAACCAGACATGTAGGATACTGCTGGAGCAGCAGAGACGAGCTCATAAGTGATGTACTTCTATGGACCCCCACATATGGCCGAGCAAAAGCAGGACAGCCAGCTCGAACATACATACAGCAGCTCTGTGAGGATACGGAATGTAGTCCTGAAGACCTGCCAGAGGTGATGAACGATAGGGAGAAGTGACGAGAGAGGGTCAGGGATATCCGTGCTGGCGGGACGACATGATGATATATATATATATATATATATATATATATATATATATAATATGTTTGTGGGGTGTATGATGCCTATATATATATATATATATGTATTTATATTTATCGGCATCATGCACTCACAAACAGATTATATATATATATATATATATAATTTTGACCCCCTTTACTTTCGCCTGACTATTTAAATTTATATTGTTTTTTTCTCTCTTCTTTTTCCATACACATATATAGACTGTAATCCATATTTTCTGTTTTTCCACCACAAGTTAAACGTGTGGAGTCATCTTATGAGACGGAGAGTATAATGATATTCTTCACCGAAATAAATTTATGATGACAATTTAACCAGGTTTGAGTTTTAGAAACGATTTTCAAAAGTTTAAAGCTGTTAAAATCGCTGCCACCACAAGCGTCTAGTACAAGTTTCACGGCCTAAGTTGATAATCAGATCCCTAATGATATTTGGCAAACATTGACTATTAGGTGGGTCTATCAAGGATAGTGGGCACTATCACAAAAACAACGTGTTTTTTTTAAATACTACTATATATATATATATATATATATATATATATATATATATATATATAATCATGTCCTGCTGTTAGCACAGATTTCCCTAACTATCTCTTGCCATCCTTTTGTATCATCTATCGCTCCTGGCAGGTCTTCCAGGGTACATCCTGTGTCCGTACAGAGCTGTTGTTGATAACTTCTAGTTGGTCGTTCTACAGTTGAGCGTCCGTGTGAAGGGGTCCATTAGACAACGTCACTTATGAGTTCGTCGTTGCGCCCCCTGCAGTGTCGTACGTGTCTTGTTCCTATAATTTCGATGATCTTCAAAATGGGTGGTAGATGGCCGTACAGCTGCTGTTTTGTGGTATGTTGCTTCCAGAGATTTGTTCATTATAGTTCGTAGCATCCTCGTACATCTGGCTTAAATTTTTTTCCCTATATAGTGTGTATATGCGTATGCGTGTAAACGCAGATATATAAAAAGATCAACTTAAGAAAGGCGTGTGTGAGTGGAGAAACTGAAATTGGTTTGAAGTCGTAATTGTTAGTTTGTTTGTTTGTTTGGGCTTTATGGCATATCAACCTTTGTAAGTTTTCTAATGCCAAATACATTTTTATACCAATAAACAGTTTTATTTCAAACATTTCAGTTAAAAATAAGTACACATCTTGAAAAGAAATGTTTTTGACAATTAAACTATTCACTTTAGTCAAACAGTTCTACTTCAAAAAATTAGTTTAGTATACGTATAGTTTTTGTCTAGACACAGTTAAGTGTCAAAACAGTTCTCTTTCGAATAACTCAATTTAGCGTAATACAGTTTTAATGTCAAAAGCAGTTCTAGTTCAAGCAATTTAGTTTAGCATAAATACGCAGTTTACATAATCAAAACAGTTGTATTTCAAGTAATTTAGTTTAGGATAAGTACGTTGATTAGTTCTATTTAACCCAAATATAGGACACTATCAGGAGCTACTACATTGTGCTTGGGTGGACCTGGGAGCGATGGCCAGGAAGGAGCACTGCACATTCCCCAAAGCTCCAGCATCATTCGGACCAAACCATCAGATTTTTTAGTGCCATATATAGGACACACGTTGGTGGGGTCTTACCCTTCTGCAGAGGTGTAGTCGGTCTATTCTACAGCTGCATCTAACTGGGTACTGTTGTTGTTTACATATAAGTAAAACTGCAGGTACAATGTTGGGCCTAATAGTCAGTAGCAAGAAAAATGGAATGAGTGAACTGATTTAAAATCTCGGAAAAGCATGAATCTACCTTTCTCAATATAGCCTGGTCAAGGATAACGCTTATTGACAAACACAAAAGCAGTACCAAATAACCGTAAATGTCCTGAGGCATGCTATTACGATGAACTTGCAGGTCATTCAACAATATTTGCATCTGAATTAAACAGTCTAACGCTCTTCATATACGTCTGTCTGCCTTGCTTATTCCTCACTCATGAGTTTCCCCGTCAATACTTAGTGCTAATATATACCAGAAAGGGTTTCTTTCAAGAGTGCAAATTGTGCTGTACATACGAATACAAAACAAAGGCGCTAAATTAAATAAATAAATAATTGAACAAAGCAATCATCTTTGAAAGCTGTTTCGATGGTATAGATAACTGATTAAGGTTTCGACTGTTCCTTTTACATGCAGATAAGTTAAACAAGAACACAGAGTGAATCATGCTTTGCAGGTCTCTAAGGTAAAAGGGAGTGCAACAAACGACACAGTAACTTATGAATAGAAATATTCAAATATTAGTGAAAATTACAAGCCCCACACCACGGACATATTATTATATAAGGCCAATTTTTTTAACAAAATAAAGCTGGCTTGAAGTCAGAGTTTTCCTTCTCCTTGACTGGTTGCCTAGCTAAGACTAAAGAACCCACTTTTCCTTACTGTTTAACCAGAGGGAGAAGAGATGCTGCCATGCCTTTTCTCAGGGGCATTAGCACAGAGTGAAACGTAAATTCTCGTGCAGGATTAGAAATTGTGTCGTGGGGTCAATTTCTTACGAAGCTAGCATATATTTGTGGATATGTGTCATTGAAGCTTAGTTGGTAGGTTTGATTAAATGCACCATTTTCATAATCATAAAAACCTCGTGACAAAGGTATTGCTTGGTATCAGAGGATTGTCATAAAAATATGTTAGGCAAAGTGCATACTTGAGCTAAAATTCATATACATATATGGTAAAATTCAATGTCAGTATATATATATATATATATATATATATATATATGTATATGAAATACATATATATATATATATATATATATATATATATATATATATATATATATATATATATATATATTCGGTCCAGTTAAACCAGAGTTGGGAGTAATTCTTTCAGGACAATAAAATCATTCAAGAGCTGATATATATATATATATATATATATATATATATATATATATATATATATATATATACCCCTGGACAAAAATACAAGGCCATCGTCAAATATGGAAAAAAATATATTGTTTACAATTTTTAAATTATGAAAATCCGATGTATAAAAGATCACGTTAAGACATTTATATTTGAAATTAGAAGAAATTTCAAATCAATTGTTTTATGTATATTAGGATTCATGCTAATTTAAAAAAAATATTTTTGGCATAAATATAAGACCACCAATTAAAACAAAAGAAAAAAAGACTTAATTTAATTGAAAAAATTATTATATATAGTCTACGTAATATAAAAGTTATATTTTAAATTTAATTGTCTTCATGCCTTATCTTTCATGTAGCTGATTTTCATAACTTAAAATTGTAAACAATATATTTTCCTTCATTTTTGAGGGGAGGGTTTAATATTTTTGTCCCGAGGTATAAAATGTATTTTATAGATAATTATATATATATATATATATATATATATATATATTTATATATATATATATATAGTCACATTGAATTATATATATATATATGTCACACTGAATTATATATATATATATATATATATATATATATATATATATATATATATATATTGTCAATTCTACAATAAGGTTTACCACATGAACACTGACTGAGTGTTGGAGAGGAAAAGCTAGACAACAATTGCACCAAATGCTACGAGCCATATTAAACAAATCTTGGAAGCAACCTCCCACTAAGCAGCAACTGTACGGCTACCTACTCCCTATCTCTAAAACCATCCAAATAAGACGGACAACATATGCGGGGCACTACTAGAGAAACAAGAACGATCACATAAGTGACGTTCTCCTATGGACCCTTTTACAAGGACATGCAAGTGTTAGACGACCAACTAGAACCTATAAACAACAACTCTGCATGGACACAAGTAGTTATCTAGAGGGTCTACTGGAAGCGATGGATGATAGAGATAAATGGCGAGAGAGATCAGGGAAATCATGCTAGAAAAACGTAAAAGTAAAAGTAAAGTTAGCGACCTTAGTTGAGGGGGACCCGAAGGATCCTTTTTCAATAGCTACTACACCGAGGTATAGGAAAGGGCGCTACTCCTTTCCCTAGAGGGCCTACCAGAAGCGATGGATGATAGAGATGAATGGCGAGAGAGATCAGGGAAATCATGCTAGAAAAACGTAAAAGTAAAAGTAAAGTTAGCGACCTTAGTTGAGGGGACCCGAAGGATCCTTTTTCAATAGCTACTACACCGAGGTATAGGGAAGGGCGCTACTCCTTTCCCTAGAGGGCCTACCAGAAGCGATGGATGATAGAGATGAATGGCGAGAGAGATCAGGGAAATCATGCTAGGAAAACGTAAAAGTAAAAGTAAAGTTAGCGACCTTAGTTGAGGGGGACCCGAAGGATCCTTTTTCAATAGCTACTACACCGAGGTATAGGGAAGGGCGCTACTCCTTTCCCTGTATTACTCCACTTTACCCTTGATCTGTACCTTATAATACTGAGTGTCAAGCAAGGCGGCATCAAGTACCATTTTTTGAATCTTTGGTACGACTCGACCTGAGATTGAAGTCCTATCTCTCGGACCATTGGCGAACACTCTACTCTCTGCACGTAATAATTGTATATATAGGCAATATTTTGGATGGATACTCTTCGATTATTTTTAGATGTCTGTTTGAATGATAAGGGTTATTTTCTGTTTGTTTATTTTTATTTAGTCCATGGGATACCGGTTTTTTCCTAGTTTTTTGCAGACTCATGATTTTCAAGGATTTTCTCCACCTGGTCCTTGGATTGAACGCATGACCTCTAAGTAAATGGAACAGTTTTTTTTTTCTTTAAACTAACGCTTATTGGCCCGGGAGACCTAGGTTCAATCCCAGGTCGAGTCATACCAAAGACTTTAAAAATGGAACTTGATACCACCTTGCTTAACACTCAGCATTATAAGGTACGGTTCAAGGGAAAGTGGAGCAATCCAGGGAATGGAGTAGCGCCCTCCCCTACACCTTGGTGTAGTAGCTATCGAAAAGGGAGCCTTCGGGTCACCCTCGACTATGGTCGCTAACTTTACTTACTTACTGATTCATCATTGCTTTCTATGTAATAAACAAAATATTTTAAATATTTGCCGACCAATTATTGAAAGGCTAACTTTAGATAATAATATCCACCTGAGTCATGTATTCTGCTACTCTAAACTTAATGCCGTAGTCATTGACTGAACTTACCCAAGGGAAAATGTCATCATAATGTTTAAGAACAAATAAAGTTTACATTTCTTGATAGTGACTAGCTCGTGTCAAGGTTATTCTCTGTAAGGACATTTTTTAAAAACTTTCACTGCTGCCGGAATCATAAGGTAGTTGTGGGAGAGAGGACCGCCGGAGAGGTATTTAAAATCTCCTCGAATGTTTATATTCACTATAAAATCCTTAATTATTGCAAGGTGGGAGTCTCCCTTGGCGTTATGGCTAACGTACTGGACTGCGAGTTCGAACTCCAGTATCGGTATTAAGTTCACTTTCGGACAAATATCTTTGGGAAAGGTATGAACCCCTCCCTTATGGATTAAACAGAACCCCTATAGCTCTTCTATAACGGTGGCTATGGCATTAAATAACCCACGAAGGTTGATATGCTAATAAACCAATAAATCATTCCATAACAATTGCTTGTATGAAACGAAGTTTTTCAAAACCGAATGTCCCGATTATTGAAAGGCAAACATATATTGGCCTGGTCGGCTGGGGCTGCAGAATACACCGACTGCTTCTCTACAGAGCGGTAAGACTCCCCGCTCAACAAATGTCCTGTATATGACACCAAACAATCTGATGGTGAGGCTTCAGAAATGCAGGAGCTTTGGGGAATGCAGAGTTTCCCTTCATTGTCAAAACTCCCAGGTCCATTCGAGCCCAAAATGGTAGGACCTGATATTGTCCTATCTATGTGTCAAATAGAACTAAATTATGTAAGTACGCTAAACTGAATTGTTTGAAATAAACTGTTTTTACCTTAAAGAGTGTTTGAACTTCATACTTATGCTAAACTGAATAGTTTGAAATACAACTGTTTTATCACTTAAATGTGTGTAAATAAAAAAAAACTATACTTACACTAAATCGAATTGTTTGAAATAGAACTGTTTTGACATTTAAACTGCGTACTTATGGCTGAGCAAAAGCAGGACGACCAGCTCGAACATACATTCAGCAGCTATGTGAGGATTCGGGATGTAGCCCTGAAGACCTGCCAGAGGTGATGAACGATAGGGAGAAGTGACGAGAGAGGGTCAGAGATATCCGTGCTAACGGCACGACATGATGATGATGATGATGATGATGAACTTGTTTGATATCGAACTACTTTTGACATTTAACTATGTTTGAAAAAAACTATACTTATACTAAACTAAAGTGTTTGAAACTTTTTATCCAAACGGCGTAATTCGGCGTTAAATGATTCGACGGGGGTTGATACGCCGTAAAACAAAACTACCAACCAACCAACCAGCAAACATATATAAATCATCATCAACATCATCAAGTCGGGCAGATAGCACGGATTTCCCTGATTCACCCCCCCCTCTCTCTCTCTCTCTCTCTCTCTCTCTCTCTCTCCTGCCAGACCCTTCTAATTACATACAGTGTCCACGCTGTGCTGATGTAAGAAAGCTTTTACTGATCTCCCAACACTGGAGCGTCCATGTCTTGGGTTTATAAGAAAACGTCTTTTATGGGTGCTTCCTTGCTTCTATAGAAATTTACCGCATGTCTTGATCGTCTTACTGGGATGGATTTTGAGATGGGATGTAAGTGGTCGTACAGCTGCTGTTTTGTGGGGTGTTGCTTCCAGGATTTTTTCAAAGCAGCACTTCTTGTGTAGTTCCCATCTAACTTTTTCTCCAAGTATTTTGTTAGCATCCATGCGGTGCACCCATACAGTAACACTGACATAGCCACATCTTAGAAAAAATCCCAATTTATTTTATTGGGTTAATCAGACTTCCATATGATCGATAACCTGTCGTTAGCAGTCTATATATATATATATATATATATATATACATATATATATATATATATATATATATATATATATATATATATGTAAATTTTTACGAAAATGATTTAAAATAAGAACAGTCGTAAGAGTTCGTTCATCGGTTAAACGTCTTTTAGGTGAATATGTATAGATAACTGGTTTTAATACTTGCTTCGAATATTGATATAATTATAAATATCGTCTATTTTTGCAGTCTGTTCATATCTATTTCTTCATGAGTAGATATGTGCCTCTCTCTCGTGTCGATATATTGATCGGCCTACCTATGTATCTATGCATTTAATTCACACATACATACGCATATACATGTATATAAATATATGTATATATGTGTGGTGGGAAGGGTTAATGAAAGACAGAGAAAGAAAGAAGGTGTGTGAATTTGAACGTAAAAGAGAGCATTTCAAATAGGATGTTACAGTGTTTTTGACAGTTAAAGTTTAAACACCATTTACGGACCTAAAAGTTCTCAATTTATGTATATTTAAGCAATTTTGTTTGCGGTTATAGTGTCTCACTTCAGTAGAATTTGCTAGTAAATCAAAAAAAAAAAAAAAAAAATCAACGAATAATGCCCGTTTAATTTTCATCTGAAAATAAAAAGATTTAAAAATCCCAATATTTTGTGTTTCAGTTGAAAATTACTTTTTATAGAGATATTAGTAGAGGTGTACTTATTATGTGATCGATGTAACAAATATGGAGAATGCTCTCTCTCTCTCTCTCTCTCTCACTCTCTCTCTCTCTCTCATACATGCACACACACACACACACACACACACACACACGCACATATACATATTCTCTCTCTCTCATTTTGTCTCTTCCTCTCTTCACTTGTATACTTACAAACAAAATGAGAATTTAATAATTTATAGATAAACGAATATTTTGTTTAAAATAAACAATTTATTCCTTGTGTTCGAAAAGAAGATTCTATTTAATGATACTTATATGGTATATATATATATATATATATATATATATATATATATATATATATATATATATATTTATATTTATATGTATATGTATATATATATATATGTGTGTGTGTGTGTGTGTGTGTGTGTGTGTGTACGAATCCCTAGAAATGGGCGTGCCAGTGTTGGCTGACCAGCAACAACTTCTTTAGATCAGCTCTGTGCTGACACAGGTTAAAGTTTAGAAGACCTGCCGGGATCGATGGATGATGGGGACGGGTGGAAAAAGTCAGGAACATCCATTCAGTCAGTGCTCTTTGATGATGATGATGATGATGATAAATACACTCTCTCTCTCACACACACACACACACAAACACGCACACACACACACACACACACACACACACACACACACACACATATATATATATATACTGAAAGCAATGTCCAAATACGCATAAGATATATATATATATATATATATATATATATATATATATATATATATATATATATATATGAATTTTTATGCATATATATGTTATATTTATATATATATATATATATATATATTTCACTTTTATATAAATATATCATTTTTATATTTATAAAAATGCTGTGAGCAATCTTGAACAAGTCCTGGCGGCAACACCCCACAAGAAACCAACTATACGGCCACCTGCCTCCCATCACGAAAACTATCCAAGTTAGACGAACCAGACATGCAGCACACTGCTGGAGAAGCAGGGACGAGCTCATAAGTGATGTACTCTTATGGACCCCCACATATGGCCGGGCAAAAGCAGGACAACCGGCACGAACATACATTCAGCAGCTATGTGAGGATACGGGATGTAGTCCTGAAGACCTGCCAGAGGCAATGAACGATAGGGAAAAGTCGTGAGAGAGGGCCAGGGATATCCGTGCTAGTGGCACGACATGATGATGAGGATATATATATATATATATATATATATATATATATATATATATATATATATATATATATATATGTAAGTATTATTAGGTACAGTAAACCGGAGTTGGGAATAATTCAATCAGGACTAAAAAAAAAAACATTCAACAGTGAACATTTAAATTTTCCTGGTAAAGAGCTCAATGTAACTGATATTACGCAGCAATAATTTCTTTAAGAAAAAATTGTGACCGGTTTTGGTTTTTCTTAGAGAAAAAAAATCTGAAAAATTGAAATATATATATATATATATATATATATATATATATATATATATATATATATATATATGTATCCACGTCTATTTACATATATGCCTACTCATTGATACACACATATGTTTCATCTGTATACATGCTCATAGAAACTCACGAACGAACACACATTTCATTGTTATATATTATTTCATTCATATATATTTATCAATAGATGTACTTGAAAGTGCTAGCCAATAGCACTTGGGACCCAAGACTATTATTTGAGAAATTACTCATGTTCCTTGCAATATTTATGGAATGGAATAAAAGTTTATAAATGTTGGTTTTCTTCCATCATGTAGTTAAATGTTTAAATGTGTTTTTGTTTTTTCAGATTTTTGAAACTGCTCTCTGTATTGAAAGGCACACAAATCGAATTTGACAGATAGATTCACATCTATAAAATCCTTTAGCGTCGATAGGAAATAATCGATTGCCTCTTAATTTCCTCTAATTCTAATGCATTTTCTCGATTAAGACACACTACTTCAGTCCTCACCGACTCCTTTTTTCTTTTTTCATCTCTTTCTCTCTCTCTCTCTCTCTCATTCTCTCTTACATACAGATGCACTGACGTAATCACTCACACATAAACACACAAACACACACTTATATACATATATATATATATATATATATATATATATATATATATATATATATATATATATATATATGTATTAGGATAATCTATGTATAGTGTCCGCGGTGTTAACTCTGTGTCTACGCTATCGTCTTAAATACAAATGCTCTATTACCGAATATGAAGAGTTCAATTTATAAATAAAACAAATTACATAATATATATATATATAATCACATACTAATATATATATATATATATATATATATATATATATATATATATATATATATATATATAAGTATGTGTATGTATGTGTGCGCGCCTGTGCGTTTGTATATGTGTGTATGTGTATGTGTGTTTGTTTTATTACCTACCCTTCCGCACGAGGAAGATGTGTCATAAGGCCAGTTATTCATGATGAGTTTAACCTTAAAAATTCAGTTTTCCTTCTCCTAGACGGGTTGCCATGCCAAGGTCAATGAACCCATCTTTCTCAACTATTTACCCCTAACTGGAAAGAGTATAGTCTCCCAACGGTATGTGTGTGTATGTTTTACACACACACACACACACACACACACACACACACACACACACACACACACACACACACACACATACACACACACACACACTTATATATATATATATATATATATATATATATATATATATATATATATATATATATATATATATACATTTCTGTATATGCATGAATGGTAGTTATTTAACATAATGGCTCTCGTTGAGGAAAAGGGAATTGTGAATTATATTATTTATAGGTGTGCATATGTGTGTGTGAGAGAGAGAGAGAGTGACAGAAAGATAAACAGAGAGAGAAAAGGGGACAGAGAAGGATAGAGAGAGTGAGAGAGAGAGAGATAGAGAGAGATAGTTTGTGTGTGAGTGTGTGTGTGTGTGTGTGTGTGTTTACAAATGCTATTTTCTATCACCCCAGTCATTCACTTCACTGATTATCACGTTGGCGAATATTCTTTACTCAACAATAAGTTTGGTTGGCATGAGATTTTAAAGTTGTTCCTCTCCTTGACTGATTGCCCTACTACGTACAGAGAGCCATTCTATTTCCCCCTTTAATGGAGAAGAAAATATGGATTTTAAATCTTTTCATAAATGCGTTATTGTCAAATGAATACAGACAGCCTCAGGTAGATCTGGAACTTTGCATGATTTAATTTCTGTGGCAGAAACTATTACGACACCCACAAATCCATTACATACAAATATATATATATATAATATATATATATATATATATATATATATATATATATATATATATATATAATCACGAGGAAATGACAGAACTTGCCTACTTGGTATTTCTAGGATCAAAGTTTAACGTGGTAATATTAAATTTCGTAAATATTCATTCTCCTCTGTGAAGATTAGTTTTATGTACGGATCTTACTTATTAAGCTGACCATACACGCATATTTCCCGATCTATTAAGTTTGCCACTTGCACTTAAAGTGACAAACAATGCCTCTCCTTGATCTCTTTTGTGCTTTTGTTCCTTATATAGGTGTCTATTCATGTTTAAGCGTGCCAGTGAATAAGAGATATGCTCAAAGATAGGTGGGGCCTATATATGTGTCACTGTTAATCTGAATTGACTCTATAATTAGCTTTTTTTTCCAGAGCAAGTTGAAATGTAAAGGGGAATGGGGTTTGAGAAGATTAAAGTCGGATTAAAACACTGTACATTGAAAATCAGCTTTAAACTTTTCAACTAATTTGAGTGGAATCAACGAAATTTTTAATTAAAATCATTACCAATGTCTTGATAAAAAAAATACGAGCAATTTTTTTTTGGGGGGGGGGCAAAATATAAAGGAAAAAAATGATCTACACGACACAAATTTCCCGTATTCTTTTGCAGTTAAAATGATACAACTGAGACGTTGACTTCCAAAAAAAGTAATCAGTGACGTACAGAAAACCCATCCATCTTTGGAAAACAACGCTTAATTGAATTTAACGAGACTCAAACGTCTGTACTTGCCTTGCTAAGACTAAAGATAACAATAGGTTTTTGTACTTGTGTATTTGTTTCTATAAGAGAAGCAAAATCTCGTCTTGTTGACATGACGTGTCCTTGGGGAATAAAAGACACGGACAAAAACATACTCTTCCTGCTGTGGTGAAGGGCATGAAAAGTTTGTACATGTGTCTTTTTAACCTTGTCTATATAATTACCTATCATTCTCTAACTAAACTACGGTGGGTTTTCCGTGACGTAGTAGTTAAAATGCTGGACTACGAGTTCGAACTCCACTCGCGCTATTATGTTCCTTCTTTTACTATTAATACCTTTGGGAAAGGTATGAACATATTGGTTAAATGTTGCCACATTTGATCTTCCACACTGTTGATTTTAGCATAAAATAACCCACGGAGACTGATATGCCATTAAAGAAAGAAACCAAACCAATTTAACTACACAGACGAAAAATTGAGTGTAATAGAGTGGTTTAATTGTTGTAGCAGGAGCTATACTACCGACGACTGAACTTATGTAGTCATCTAGGGCAGTCGTTTTCAAATATTTTATAGCTGGGGCCTCTTTCTATATCTGGGTCTTTCTCGAGGACCCCCATATAAATGAAAACAGAATTTATCAAAGATATTTAATGAAAATTTCTGAGTATTTAGTGGGGGAGATGTACATACCTTACTTGGAACAAATTGTAAATTCTTTGTGATATTTTTAACCAAAATACACACGATTCACTTTCCAATAAATAAATAAACACTGCATTTGTTCAACGTATTGGTAATTGCTGAAAAAGCATTTTCGCATAAATATGTTGTTGGAAAAGTTACCAGCATTTTGACGACCTTTTAAGACAACAATGGATACTCAGAAGCCTCGCTAAGCCAAAATTTAAGGAGTGGTTGTTGTTTAATCTGAATCTTCATAGGTGTGTGCTGCTAACTAAATATACGAATTTACGGTTCTATCGGTAATCCGATAGGTTTTCACGACATCCTCACAGTGTTGGCGGACATATGCTGTTACTGTTGCATATCTACCATCGTCCCTGGGCCATAGTTTGAAAATCACGGCTTTAGGGGTTATGTATCCGGTACTAACCGGAAAAGAGTGATTAGTAATACAACAATGGAGACGTGACTAGTTTGATATTTAAAAAAAAATATCTATTCTTGTGGATGGTTGGATGGGATGTTGGTTATTTACTCTTTCATGAATATTTCGCGTTCTAGAGTTTTAGTTGAAAAAGACCACCTGGAAAATTCACGTGAGAACTGAGCCGACCGTCAGGGATGTACGTGTCATCTGCTCATTGGGTCCGCGAGGTTAAATCAGTCTTTTTGCACAAGTAACTCAGGTGGGTTTTTTATTGAGTTACGTGGCTCGATTTCTGATTGTGCGGAAAATGATTTCATAACACTTTATTTTTACTTTCGTATACATCCGGGAAGTTGGTGCGTAGAGCCGATTGTATTTCAGTCCGTCTTTGCCTTATAATTCATGGCTGTTGAGGTGAACACTTCCGTTTGTGGTATTGAGAGGAGATCCGACGTTACGAGAATATAGTTGATTAATGTATAAAAGAAAATACAGGTTCCAAAATAAGGGGTGTATCAACGGGACGCAGAATTGGTATTAGTACAATATATTATATTCTCTGGTTGACTGCATTGGCCTGTACTCTTGCATGCATGAAAATGTAACTTCCCAGCCCCTTCACGACAGGGATAATGCTACAAAAGGTTAACTTGTAATCGGAGTGAAACTGGTCTGAATTAAGAGGTTTTCTTCGCCTAGACTGATTGCCAAACCATGTATGAAAACACAGTTCGTCTGACTGTTGTAGAAGTAAAAACTCGAATTGGACGTGAAAAAAAATCAATCAGAATTTGGAAGATGAAAGCTAGAACTGATTAGGATTGATAGAGCTTTATATATGAATGTATTTTATATGTATATATTTATGTGGGTGTGTACCATATATGGTTATATATGTGTGTATCTATGGAAGTATATATATAGATGAGTGTGTATATATGTATGTATATATATATGTGTATGTATATATGTAACTGTATTTAGAAGTGTGCTTGTATTAATGCATTTAGATGTATATGTGTATGTATATCTATATGTAGAGATGTGTATATCTCAGTATATATATATATATATATATATATATATATATATATATATATATATTTGTGTTTGTTTCAATATATATATATATATATGTGTGTGTGTGTGTGTGTGTGTGTTTTAATATATATATAAATGTTTTAATATATATATATATATATATATATATATATATATATATATATTCACGTATATATGTACATATATGTATTTGTATATATATATGTATGTGTATGTAAATATATATCTGTATATGTATATATGTGTACATTTGTATATATATATATATATATATATATATATATATATATATATATATATATAAGCAGATCTATGTATGTACGCACGCACTCATATATAATGGGAATATTAAAGTCAATGATTCATACACATTTAAAAATCTTTTAATATTTTTTTCTAATCTTGACATTATTTTGAATTTTAACATTTCTTCTTAACAAGATGTGCGTAATAATCCAACACGCCCATAATGCAGATATCAAAAAATTAGTTATTTCTCTCTCATCTGCAAAGCAACAATTTCAACCCATCTGTCAATTTTTTTTAAATAAAAAGTAAATAGTCATATGGAAACTATCAGACATCTGGAGTTTTACGGAATCTCTTCATGATGCAGCAAACCGTCAAATATGTACCAATCGTTTCTCTACTTTAACAGGAAGTGAAGGAATTGTATGCCTACCTATGAGTCTCTAAAGAGCTTTCAGTAGTAATAAACCATCAAGGGAAGACTTTTTCCCCAAATTGAAATAATGATAATTCCACCCATAAGAATGTTTTCGTTCTAATTTGCACGATTACTTGTACTATGAACATCAAGGGAACAAATTAATGAAAAGGGTCATACTAAAAAAAAGGCAAGAAGTAGACGATTTCCCACAGACTACGCAGATGATCAAGCATTTATCACAAATACACCTGCTGCGAGCTGAATATCCGCTGCATAGCTCGCAACCGACAGCAAGAGGCATTGTCCTCAACGTGAATTCAAACAAAACAAAGTCCATGTGTTTTAAACAAGATAAAGCCATCTCAACATAAAGAGACACGCCTCGGAAATTAGCAGACCATTTCACATACATCGGTAGCAATATCGATGTATGTGTATGTATATATGTAACTGTACTTACTGAAAACATTATTATCATACACAAAAAAGGCATCGATAACTATCGACAGGTTATCTGAAACCCTCTGATTAAACAAAACGGTAAATCTTCGATGCTGTAGCCTTGTCATTATTGTTGTATGTCTTTACCAAGTTGACTTTAACGAATGTCTTGGAGAGACAAATAAATGAGAACTGCACCAGAATGCTGTGTGATGTTTCGAACTAATCCTTGAAGCAAAAAACGACTGAAGAACTGCTGTACAGCCACTTTCTTACCCAGTCGGCTGGTGCTGTAGAATACACCGACTGCTTCTCTACTGGATATGACACTAAACAATCTGATGGTGAGGCTTCAGAAATACTGGAGATTTGGGAAATGTGGACAACCTCTTCATTGCAATCACTCCCAGGTTCACTCTGGCCCAGCGTGGTAGCACCTGATAGGGTCCTACCTGATAGGGGTTAAAAATAACTAAATTGCGTACCTATACTAAACTGAATTGTTTGAAAGAGAGCTGTTTTGACATTTAACTGCGTGTAAACTCAAATTATACTAAATTGAATTGTTTGAATTAGAACTGTTTGACGAAACTGAATACCTTGAAATAGAAATATTTTTGACAATTAAAGAGTTCTTTTGTTAAATTGAATTGTTTGAAATAGAACTGATTATTTTTATAAGAATGGATTTGGCATTAAATAACCTACAAAGGTTGATATACCGTAAAACCCAACCAACCAAACAAATCCCACTTTCCTTCCATCTCACAAATTATTCAAGAAAGACTAGCAATTCATGCTGGAGATGCAGGGAGGAACAAATATGTAAATTTCTACCGTTGGTCCCAACACATGGACATATCTGTGTTTGCCGATCAGCAAAAATTTATTTTCATAAGATCTGTGCGGACACTGGATGCCGGCCAAAGGACTTGCCAAGAATAATAGACGCTAGGGATGGAAGGTAAAAGAAAGTAAAGAGGACTAATTTTATCTGCACGACCTGATATTGAGAATGGAGTTTAACAAACAAAAAAGCTAAATCATATACAATCAGTATAGTAATTGAAAACTTCTTCACAGTATGATATATACACACATATATATATATATATATATATATATATATATATATATATATATATATACATATTGCATGGTAATGTCTATGACCCTGGGTTTCATGCTATACACATTAATCAGACTGAGTGAAGGGTTTTCAAAATCACCTGATTAATATGGTTAATTTTGTTTTGGAAGTGGGGATTTTGTGTGTGCTTGTGCCTAAGTTTGTGTGAGTTTGAATGTTAATGTGTTTGTGTATATGCTGTTGCTTGCACATACATAAATACGTTTATAACATTTACCCAACCCCTCCGCTCGAGCAGGATTTGACACAAGGTCAATTTTTTTAAGCGTAGTTTAACAGGTTTGAATTCAGAGTTTTCCTTCTCCTAGACTAGTTGCCTCACCAAGGCTGAAGAACCTAGTCTGCCCTACTATTTACCCATAGCTGGAGGGAGAATAATTGGATTCATACCTTTCCCAAGAGTATTAGTGCTATGTGAAATGCAATCAGTCCAGGATTTGAACTCGTGTCGCCGTGCCCAATACATAAATACGTTTATCTGCGCACATAATGGCAGGCAACTGCGCATACATAAACACGCTAAGACTTACCTGAAATGATTGATAATAAAGATAAATAGAGAGAGAGAGATAGAGAGAGAGATAGAGAGAGAGAAAAGGAAATCCGTGCTGTCGGCTCGACTTGATGATGATGATGATGTTGTTGTATATTTACTAACACCTTCGCAATAGCAGTATGCGACACAAGGTCAATTTCTTGCGAAGTTTAACAGGTTTGAATTCAGTTTTCCTTCTCCTAGACCGATGGCCATAACAAGATTAAAGAGCCCAATCTACCCTACTATTAAGTCGTAGTTGTAAGAAGGAAGACTCTGAAATAAAACCTGTTAAACTCCGCTTAAAAAAAGTTGACTTCTTGTGCCCCATCCTGCCCGTGTGGAGAGGTTGGTAAATACATAATCGTATCTCTAAGGAGGATATATGCCTTTCAAAGGGTTTTTGCGTTATTTGAACTCGTGTAACCGTCTTCACTTCCTATGACGATAACTATTTCACCACAAACGCTTTTATACTGACAAAAACACATCCACACACACATATGTATATATATATGTGTCTGCGTGTGTGTGGAGAAAAAAGAAAAAAAAATCCAAATTTGATGAATATATCTATGATAACGATTAAACGTTTCAGTTTTATTAAACCTTCATCAGGACTTTATGATGGAGAAAAAAATGTTGCTTGAACAACAATAGGTTCTTTTTTTATTAAAATAATGGGAGAAGAGAAAGTATATACAGTGAAAGACTCATAACCGTTCAGTCAGCGTTTTTTTAAATATTATGTGATTGGCATAGGCAACGATGTCTTAAATGTGTCGAATTTTTTAGAGATACATCGGATTTAAAAATGATAAAAGCATTAATGATTAGAATTTTAGAGAAAAAAATTGGCCTAATGAGTAGAGTATTCACCAATGGTCCGGGAGACAGGACTTAAATCCCAGGTAGAGTCATACCAAAGACTCAAAAATGGTACTTGATGCCGCCTTGCTTAACACTCAGTATTATAAGGTAAGTATTAAGGGTAAAGTGGAGCAATCCATGGTAAGGAGTAGCACCATTCCGTACACCTCAGTGTAGGAGCAATTGAAAAGACAGCCTTCGGGTCACCAAATTTACTTATATGGAATAGAAAAGAATGAAAAAGAAAAGGAAATGATACGAGAACAAACAAACAGATGATAGTTTTGGGACTCTGTGGTAACATCAACGTGGGAAAAGGTGTCATACACACGAAATTCAGTCTTAGTTCAATTACACAAAAGTTTATTTGCAACTGCACTTTTTAAGTAGTCGTCGGGATAAAGAAAGAGAGTATGAAACCTGAACGACCGCATTCGTTGAACAAAGAGAAACAACATGTCATGAGGAGATAGAGAGAGAGAGAGAGAGAGAGAGAGAGAGAGAGAGAGAGAGAGAGCAGACACAGGCCTTGAATTTTTTTCTACGTTTCATCTTCTAATTCTCTCATGCGCTTTCCCGCGGGGCCTGTTCTCACCGCCGTGCATCCGGGCTCCAACTTTTTGACTATCTTCACATTCACTCTCGTCTTTACCACGTCATGTCTCTTGAGTTTCAAACTCGATCTATCCTCTTACTTCCGTCTGGTGTCAGAAAGCGGACATATCCGTTTCCGTTGGTTTCACACAGGCGAAGAAAATTTGGGACCTTCGTTTTTTTATTCTAGTCATTTTTAATTACCGTAGTCATTCACCTGTGACTGGTTGACCAAAAACAAGTGCGCTGGTCCGAGTCACTCAGAAGACAGCTGGCCGTTCCTATAGACTCTCTGTCTGCTTTTTCTTGTTGTTATTTTTCTCCTCTCTTTCCTACCCCGGAAATTTTAATAACTTGGACTTAGCATATCACATTACATGTTTATTTATCAAGTAGCGTGATTATGTGTATATACACATCGTAATCATGAAGATATGTAAGGGGATAGAATTGGAATAAGTTTAATCCCTGGGACTAACAGAAGTGTAAATAAGATGGAAAGATGCTTAATAAAGTTTGATATAATGTAGCAATTATGATCTAACTCATCTAAGAAAGAGGAATAGATTGAAAAACCCCAGTCATTTGATAATGTGTATATAAACCTAGTGATTTTCATATATATATATATATATATATATATATATCGAAGAATATTTTCTTAAATCTGCAGGAATCTATTCTTGGTACAGAAAGATGAAATTGATTCACAGCATTCGGAAGGAATAAGATTTGCATTTAAAGTGGCATTTAACTTGAGAAATTTGCTGCTTTGACCTGCGAATTCTTTTAAATGAGTTTCGACACTCAAATTTCTAAATGTTATTTTTTTTTTTAAGTATTTATCTCTTACGTAAAACCTTTTAAATGTCTCTGTACCTCTGAACTTTTCTGTAGACCTGACTCGTCCAGTTCTTTATGTACATGTGTCCCAATATTCTCAACTACTTCTCTAACAGAACAGGCCAAATCCATTTGTCACAGACGGAGAATTATTTAACGATTTCCTAATTAGATTTACAGTAAAAACGAAAACTAAAAACTATTTGTGATAAACAATTTTATCGAGCAAAAAAAAAACAAAAAAACATTTGATGATCTGGAAAGCTGCAGTGTGGAGAACCGATTACTGTGTGTCATTTTGGTTGGTGTATCTAATAATGCTGGATTCGAGACAAACTTTAAAAAAAACAAAAAAAACAAAAAAAAAACAGGAATGGGTCGTGGACGAAAAGAAATTAAATATTAAAAAAGAAAAATGTGTGTGAAAGATTTGGTATAAACCTGTTTTACTCCCCTATCTAGAAAAAAAAAGGGCTAATATGATGTAAATGAAATTATAATCTCTGGTGGCTAAGGTCCTGGACAGGGACATCGTATTTTGCGAGTTTGAACTCTGGTCACACAATTACGTTTACTTAAAAGGTAAAGGGATGAATCCCCTTTTTCTGCGGAGCAATGGGTTCAAGAGTATCACTATTCTCCCTCGACAAGTGTTATTTTTTTAATTAAATAACCTACAAAGGGTAATATGCGATTAAAACAAAGATAAAAGATTATGTGGTGATTAAAGACACACTAACAATTCTATTCTAAAACCTCAATCACAGAGCTAGTATCAAATGTATAATGTCCAGCACCGTTGCTCTAAATTTCACGTGATGTGTTAGTCACAATCATCTGAAGATCATAACTTACACACTACAGGATACTTAAACTTTTAATTTTCTTAGTTATATTTTGGTGCAGAGGGGTTGGGTATATATATATATATATATATATATAGTCATCCACAGACAGATCTGTTTCGTTCTATCAGAACTCATCAATGTGGCTAGACAGTATCTTCCCGTAGCTGGGATCGAAACCCGGTTGACTCAAACGCCAAGTCAAAGCTTCTAACCATTCAGCCACGAGGAGACATTAGCTGCGAAGTAAATTTTAAACGTTTATGAATCACAATTACTATTGTTTACATACATCCGTTCAAACACACACACATATATATATATATATATATATATATATATATATATATATATATATATATATATATATATATATATATATATATATATATATATATATATATATATATATATATATATATATATATATATATATATATATATATATATATATATATATATATATATATATATATATATATATCGATCCTTCAGTACGAGCAAGATGTGACACAGGGTCAATTTTTCAACGTAATTTAACAGGTTTTAATCCAGAGTTTTCTTTCTCCTGGACTTGTTGCCATTTCAAGGTTGAAAAGCCCAGTCTGCCCGACTATTTATTCACCTATACATGAAGGGAGAAGAATTGGGTTCGAGCCTTTCCTAAGGGAATTAGCTTTATGTGAAATGCAATCTGGTCAAGGATTTGAGTTCGTGTCACCGTGTCCATTTCCTACGGCACTAACCATTACACCACGTACGGCTAATCTCATCTCATAATATATATATATATATATATATATATATATATATATATATATATATATATATATATATATATATATATATACTTATTTACTTGTATATATATATATATATATATGTGTGTGTGTGTGTGTGTGTGTGTATTCCCACTCTTTGGTTGAATTTTTCCCCAACAGTGTCTAAGTCAATATACTATGGTAATAGTTCTTGAATTTTTCCAAACTAATAGTTAATTTAAAGTAAGATATCATATTTTTCTTTAACTTTTGTAATTGCTTGACACAGGCTCATATTTTTAAAATTTTTTTTACGGAGAGGAGAGTTCTTTATTTGTTCATTTTTTGTTTTTTTTGTTATTTTTTTGTTTAGTTTGATTGTTTTGTTTTTTTTTCTATTACTTTTAATACGAATGTATCGAACTTATTTAAATCGAGAAAAAACTAATTTCAGTATTTACTTGGATCAAAAAATCACGACTCACTGTTTGACGGCTACGATCCTCTGCGGAATTTTATTTGTAATCCATATTTTATTTTTAATATATATATATATTCTTTAGGAAAACAACAAAACCGGTCACATAGGATTATAAATTTATTTCCATCCTGTTACGCATTTTTGAAATTTCCAAAAACACGAAAAAAAAAATTAACAGGACTTCTTCAGATCTTTTAGATAAAAAAACTAGAATAGACACAGAAAAGTGGGAGGGGATAGAAGAGGGGTGAAGAGTTATCTCCTCATTAAGCCCACTTCCGTTTTAAATCTTAATTTCGGTTAGAAATGTCGTAAATTTATTTTTTAAAATTTTTTAATTTTTTAATTACATTTTGACTAAAATTACAGATTTTATATTGAATTAGATTTAAACTTCAATTAATAACTTTACGTAATGATACAGTAAAAGATACATTAAACTAAAACAAATATTTAATTTATTTAAAATATTTTAAAATTTCAAAACTATTTAGAAACCATTAATCAGTTACACTTTTTATGAGTAGTACGTATGTATTATATGCTTTTTCACAATTTTCTATCTAGCATTTTATTTTATTTATTTAATTACATTAATTCT
>CAUZXS010000117.1:7500-25000 GCA_963585895.1 Sepioteuthis lessoniana
AGAGACACACAGATGGTACTCGACCAGAATATCTCACTGAAGAAAGATCTGTGATAATTGTTATAGCACCTACCTACATGGTAATGGACTATTCCTCTTCAATGTATACCAACTACTTGACACTCAAGGCAATCACCTCCAAGCTGAGTGGAGCATATGCACTACTCTCTGGAAGGCACTGGGCTGGGACGCACTTTGGTTGATCTCGTTCTATCGGCATGCAGATCTGGTTGAGTGTGTCCTGATTTCAGTGGCAGTCGGTCAAGGTGTGCCTTGACTTGTATCCTCAAGCCTCAGGGGGCTGTCCTCCCAGGTTCTGATCCTCCTTGGAGGAGATAGGTTTATCGCCTGAGGTGCCCCTTTTTTAAGGGAATGCTGACAGGGCCCTGGGGCATTTTGGAGTTGCCAGGCGTGTCTGGGCTATGGCCCTATGCCCGGACCAACCTAAAGAAAGAAAAAAAAAAAAAAAATGGCCTTGTGCTACACTCGTCCTGTTGGTGGGACATGTGACAAATACCGATAACCTCCAAGCTGCTTGACAGTACCAGAAGGACATTCCAACCGTTGCATAACACCTGTAGTCTGTATACTTGTTCTGTTATTGTAATGTATTTGTTTCAACCTACTTCTCTTGTCTGCATGTCTTCATTTTGACCCCTAAATACTACAACAATAATGTATAAAAAATATTATATATATATATATATATATATATATATATATATATATATATATATATATATATATATTGCTAGGCTCTTCATATATGAATTGAGCTCTCGGTAGCCGTTAAGCGGATGTATGTACACAATAGTAATTGTGATTCATAACCGTTTAAAATTTACTTTGCTGCTACTGGTTCCTTGTGGCTGAGGGGTAGAGGCTTGGATTGGCGTTTGAGTCAACTGGGTTTCGATCCTAGCTACGGGAAGCTAGTATGCCTAGCCACACTGATGAGTTCTGATAGAATGAAACAGATCTGTCTGTGGATGACTATATAGATTAAAATATATATCTCTATCTCATCCCCATGAGGGTAAGTTTCAGTTCTCTTCATTTCACTCACTGATGATTGACATTTATAAACCATTGCTTTAACTCACTATATTTCTTTAGTGTTTCCTCTCCCTTAAACATCATGAAGATGTCAACTTATTACTGACAGCTGATAATGTTTGGGAATAAGATGCAAAAAATTTTTAAAAATTAAAGAAATGACTGAAACTTACTCTTCTCTGGATGGTGAATACAAAACAACTACCTATTCTCTACAAGTAGGAGACTGATGGATATGAAAAGTATGAAAATTAGTTTCATTTTATTTATTCTAATATTTATTTTTAAGAGTTTTAGTCTCAACTTTGTTGAAGAAGCTTCATCTAGTACCATCTAGTGTTTCATGTTACCTATATTATCCGGCTCATAACACGACATGAGTTCAAATCCTGGACGGGACTGATTGCATTTTCAAATAGCACTAATACCCTTGGGAAAGGTATGAATCCAATTATTCTCCCTCCAGCTATGGGTAAATAGTAGGGCAGACTAGGTTCTTCAGCCTTGGTTAGGCAACTAGTCTAGGAGAAGGAAAACTGAATTCAAACCTGTTAAACTCCGCTTAAAAAATTGACCTTGTGTAATATCCTGCCCGAGCGGAGGGGTTGGTAAATATGATATTATCTGGCTCATCGGCCTAGTGGGTAGAGTGATCACCAATGGCCTGGGAGACCTGGGTTCAATCCCAGGTTGAGTCATACCAAACCTTGCTTAGCACTCGGCACTATAAGGAGAGGAACAAAGGTAAAGTGGAGCAATCTAAGGAGTAGCACCCTCCCCTACACCTTGTGTAGTAGCTATTGAAAAGGGAGCCTTTCAGTTGCCCTCAACTACAGTCGCCAAATTTTTTTTTAATACCTATATGTTAATACTAGCTGTTCAATTCCTAAAACAAAAAGCCTTTAGAGTAGTAATTTCTTTTTGTTTAAAATTGAATATCGCTTCAGTTTTTACACTCTCTAAATTTATCCTATTTATTTTCAGTATCCAGTTGACAGGTTCTGTAATACACCAAACCCTCTATACAAAAAAAAAAAAAAAAAAAAAAAAAAAAAAAAAGTGGGCCCCGGGGCCTGTTCTGAACTTTGGTCCAGAGCATGGCCCTGGAAAAGGAACAATGGCAGACTTGGGGCCTTTAATTAGGCACCTAGTTTCGACTAGGCTACCTTCGGGTGGGCGAGCTGCATTTTTGTCTCCTTTGTCCCCCATGCACGGCACTAGACCAAGCGTCTAGTTTAAGCCGTTAACTGGCATACGTGCCCGGACCCACATTTGGGTTCGTGAAACTGCTTGCCTCATCAGGCTCACATTGCACTAAGTGAGCCGATGAGCAGCACAGACAAGCAGGGTTCGAGTCTCGGCTCGTTCCCGACCTTCCCCTCCCCTTTATCCCCACTTTAATCGGCCTTCGGGCTTTTGACCTTGTGTCAAGTCGTGTCTGGTGGGAGGCAGCGACAAATACTCAGCAGAGGGCAGTTGGCGGCTGGACAGCAGAGAGGCGAACAGCAGAGGTTGGCGTGGATCCACAGACAGGGGCGGTCAACACCAGACATCAGAGCAGAGAGGCGAGGCAGCATGGGATAGGGTCCAGCGAGAGTGAGTCAAGATGAGTCTGATTCCAGTAGCATTGTGGAATTTTCGCTAGTAACTCACGCTAGCGATAGTCTGCACATGCATGTAGTGTTGCATACCTTCCTCTGCTCTTGGTTAACCCCAAGCTTTGTTCGTGTTTGTTCGTTTGTCCTTCTATTTTCTCCGTTCCCTCGATCGTATTCTTGTGTAGGTAAAGAAATGTGCGTTACCCCCCTCGAACCATTAGTTGATCACCGGCCAGCGTAAGAAGTGACATGGTTAGAAGAAAGTTAACGTGTGTGGGGGCGAGAGGGGGTAACGTTTACAATGATACTCAACTGTATCTGGTGGTATGGCTCCATTACTGTAACTCACATGAGTGTGGAGTCATCTCTTCATTGCCATTACTCCCAGTTGTTGAAATGGTTGTACCTGTTAGGTTCCCATCTTTGGGTCAAATAAATCTGTTTGAGATAATAAAGTATTTACCCGTTTAATCTGATTGTGAAGATACATTTTTGTATTATATAATTAATGAGACTTGAAGTGACATCGACTGCATTTTCAGCAGAAGGGCTCAGACCCCCACCCTCTAAAAAAAAAAAAAAAAAAAAAAAAAAAAAATAGTGTCCTGAGTATGACACTAAAATGCATCCGTTTTCATGAGGTTTCAGTTCTGGAACTCTGGGAGAGTGTCAAGTCACCCTTTTATTGCCATTATTCCCAGGTCTACTCTGACCTGAAGTGGTAGTACTTCTTAGGGTCCAGTCAATCGGTTAAAAAGATATGTATGCAAATTATTGGTATTAGATAAGAATACTTGAAACCATATAACTGTGGACAAACTAATGTTCATGATTAAATAGGAATAGTTATTTGAAGCCATATAATTGCCCTGGCTATGGGTTAAATATACCACTACTTTTCTACAAGGATGACTTTGGCATTATATAAATCATGATGGTTGATATGCCATTGAAGAAACCAAACCAAGGATAAGCTGCCTTAAAACCAGCCAACTAATCCATTTCTGAATAAATGCAGTGTACTAATCTTGAAATCCATTTTTAAAGAGTTTATTGTAAATGTGGGAAACCTGACTTTAATGTTGTATGGAGCATTCTAAAACATCAAGTATGACCTTTCACAGCTTTATAGAAAGACCAAATGAAGTTGCATACCTCTTCCTTGTGGGAGGTGCTGGTAGTGTAATGGTTATCATCATAAGAAATGAACCAGAGCTTAAATCCTGAACAAGGCTGTTTGCATTTCACATTGTGTTAATACTCTTGAGGAAGATATGAATCCAATTATTCTCTCCTCAGCTATGAGTAAATAGTTGGTCACATGAGACTCTTTAACTCTGGTTTTCCAACTGGTCTAGGAGAGGGAAAACTCCCAAATCATAGCAGTTATACTCAACTTAAAAGTTGGCCTTGTGTCCCCTCTTGCTTGTAGTAGAGGAGTTGGATTAAAACCTAATTCCCTTTAGAACCTGATATCTTTAAAAAAAAGAAAAAAAAAAGAAAGAAAAAAAAAATCAATCTTAAAATGTCAGAAAAAAAAATAGGAATATTTTTCATTTAAATAGTATTTACTAGGGTGATTCAAAAGGTTTTACAATATTTTGGTACGTACTAGTTCACAGAGCATATATCACTTGAACAAAGCACTTTAGGCCAACACAGGTAGGCACCGTGTTAGATAGTGCTCCACTCTGTGAGTCATTTGAAACCTGTACAGATGCATGCACAACATAGACTAATTTGCAAACTTATGTTGTGCAAAAATTGAAGGTGCAGTCGATCATAGTATAGTAACCAGATAGTTGAAGAAATTTTGCTCTGGTTGTAAAAACCTCAACAATCAGGTTATGCCATGTAGGCTTAAGACCATGGCAGTCACACTCGAAGCCATAAAGGCAAATCTGGCAAATAGCACTCAGAGTATCAGACAAGTTTAGTTTGATTTTATGGCATCTCATCTATTGTAGGTTATTTAATGCCAAATCCATTTTTATACATATGAATAGTCCTATTTCAAACAATTCAGTTTAGCATAAGTACACAGTTTAAATGTCAAAAACAGTTCTATTTCAAGCTATTTAGTTTTGTCAAATTTAAATGGTTCCAAGCATTGCTATGTATCACCAACAATTCAATTAAACCTCAGTCATTTGTTTATACACAGTCAAATGTAAAAACAGTTCTATTTCAAACAATTCAGTTCATCATGAGCACATAGTTTAGTTCTATTTGACCCATAGATAGGACCCTTTCAGGTGCAGCCACTCCGAGCCAGAGTAGACCTGGGATCAATGGCCATAAAGGAGTACTCCGCATTCCCCAAAGCTCTGGCATTATTGGGGCCCCACCATCAGATTGTTTAATGTCATATCCAGGACACTCAGAGGGAGTCTTACCCTTTTGCAGATGTGCAGTCGGTATATTCTATACCCCCAACTGACTGGTCCATCAGGCAAGTTAGGCATCTCACAATCCACAGTAGTTCATCACCTTCACAACCTTGAAGCTGGCGAATAAAGCCTTACTAAAATATTGTAAAACTTTTAACACACTCGAGTATATTAATCAAATTTGAACAAAGTCATAAACTAAAAGTTTAAACTAAGTTTTGTTGTAAACATACTAAAAATTTATTGAATGAGGCTTTATTGGCAGACAAATTTCAGGGTGAATTTTAAATTAAAAAAAAATGTTCCTTACTACTTGTTTAGTCCTTCTGGGGAGCTGCATAAAAGGGATTTTATACTGAAATTCAATTGAAGCCAATTAAATATAAGTGGAAAACTGAAACCCTGACAAATTTGATAAGCTTGACAGTAGCTGTAACCTCTTCCCTGTCTACTTTGCCATGGCCCAGATGTTCCAAAAATCAACCACAGTCAATAATCCATGTCACCACCACTTTGATATATATCTATCTTTCCTTTTTATTCTTTTCTGTCTCCCCTAATGACCCCACCCTCTTTTTATTATTTTTAATTATCTATTTCCTCCTATGCTGAACTTTATGAAGTCTTTTTGAAATAAAGAGGAAATATTTTTTAATCTATTGTCAATTTATCCACTTAATTTTTCTCTCTCTCTCTCTTTCTTTCTTTTTCTCTATCATATATATATATATATATATATATATATATATACATACACACACACAATTTTTTATGTGTTTCTAGCTCATAACAATTTGCAATTTTTAAAAATTTTGACACTCCCAAATATTTTCTACCAATTAGATAATAACAAGCAAAAATGATTTTTACTTTTATCTTACAGTGGCCTTTAACACAAGATGAATAAACTGAGCAATTAATCTTTTTGTGTGTGTGTGTGTGTGTGTGTGTTATAAGAATAAAGTGCTGGACTGTAGCCATGAAGTAAGTGAGTTCAAACTCCAGTTGTGCTACTACATTCACTTATGAACTAATACTTTTAGGAAAGGTATGAACTCCTTTATCCTACCTCCAAGCTATAGGTTCAATAGTATCACTGCTGTTCTTCTACAAGGAAAGGACAGTTTTGGCATTAAATAATGCATGAAGATTGATATGCCATTAAGAAACCAATCATTTTTTTCCCCACGAAAACAAAGAGAAGCAACAAGTACCATCAACAGAATTAAAATCATCATCATCATCATCATGTTGTGTGGCCAGCACGGATAAAAGAATTAAAATACTAGTAGATATTTACAAATACTCAAATCAACTAAATTTTTCATTATGTTTGTATATCTAAGTACACAATAATAACCCAGAAAAAAAAAAAAAAAAAAAAAAAAAAAAAAAGATGATGCTTGTCCAGAATAAACCAACAATGAAAATTTCTGTTAATTCAGTGACAATGGTTTGATTTCTTTTACTGAATGACCTACCAACCTTTGCGGGTTATTTAATGCCAAAGCCATCCTTGTAGAACAATAATGGTACTGTAATAAAGTACAGAAAAATTATATGTAAATGGAATACTTACATTCACTAACCAGGTAAAAGTTTCAGTCATTTCTTTCATTTTTTTTTTTTTACTGAAGAGTTAAATCCTAAAAGTTTTTTTAATATGCTACAATTCAGTCATATTTCTTAACTCTTTTCCTTCAAGATGTTGAGTGATTGGTTGATTTTAGTTATTTACTAAGCTTGACTTATTTGTGGCACAAGGCTGGAAATATGGGGCACCCAGTGAGACAAACTCATTTATAATTGTCTGCAAGTCTAGCTTGTTAACCATTACACCACAGATTGTATGATTTTAGAGCATGTCAACTCTTGTTAATTTGGTTTAGTTGGGTTGGGTTTTATGGCATATCAACCATTGTAGGTTATTTAATACCAAATCCTATTTATATGAATAAAAGTATACGTGATTTGTAATCAAGTAGATAAGTTTGGTTTCTATTTTGTTGATAACATTTTTTAACAAGCCTGAGCTCCGTTTTTGCACATGATTAAATGGTTTCAACATTTATATCTAACACGAATTATTCATTTTTATTAATCATTTGTTTGCACACAGCTAAATGGTTTCAAGTATTATTATGTATCAGTAACAATTTAACATCAGTCATTCATTTGCACATATTTAAATGTATATACATATGGTTTAGTTTTATGGCATATCAGCCATGGTAGGTCATTTAATGCCAAATCCTTTTTGTACATATATCAAATATATAATCTCTAAACACATTTTGTAGATAACATTTTAAAACAAGCCTGAACTCATTTTATACTCAGTTAAATGGTTTCACTTAATTTCAAACAATTCAAACAAGTACAGTTCTCTGTTTACACACAGTTAAATGTAAAAACAGTTGTTTTTTTTTTTCATCTTTATTGTTATTTCCACAACATTTCAGATGATATGTCCTCCGGCCTTCTTCAGGTGTTTATCTAACTCAGGAACCTACATGGAACTTCAAACTACGTCTTTATTGAATCCATGGGGATTGCCTGTTCTCATTCTGTTAGCCATAACTGAGTACAAGTATTAAGTATTCTGGTATTGCTGCTGGTCTGTAGTCAGGATTGAACCTGCAACCACTAGATGATTGTCGTCTCCTTAGGAGACAATCATCTACTGGTTGCAGGCATACTTAACACTTCTTAGTTATGGCGACCCCTGGGGATTCAATAAAGGATGTAGTTTGAAGTTCTATGTAAGTTCCCCGAGTTCAACCAACACCTGAAGAAGGCCGGAAGATATATCAGCTGAAACATTGTGGGAATAACAATAAAGATGAAGACAATAGTCCGAAAACCCTTAATGATAAAAATCATCAAGCTTCATCTCAAAAATTCAGACAAGTAAAAACAATTCTATTCCAAACCATTCAGTTTCACATGTCAACAAAGTTAAAAGGTTCCAAGTATTGCTATGTATCACTAACAATTCAATTAAACATCAGTCATTTGTTTATACTCAGATAAATGTAAAAACAGTTCTATTTCAAACAATTCAGTTTAGCCTAAGTACATGGTTTAGTTCTGTTTGTCCAACAGATAGGACCTTATCAAGTGCTATCACTCTAGGCCAAAGTGGACCTGGGAGTGATGGCAATGATAGGGTACTCCACACTCCCCAAAGCTCCAGCATTACTGAAGCCTCACTATCAGATTGTTTAGTGTCATATACAGGACATTCATTGGAGGAGTCTTACCCTTCTGCAGCACAACCAGCTGACTGGGCCAAACTCTTGGATTATTTTATATCAAAGTCCATTTAACAATCATGTGCTTCAATTAAATACAGTATAAAAATTTATCTTCAGAATCATTATAAAGATAAACATTCCATCCCAAATAGATCTATTTAACCCACATATGGGGCCCTAACAGGTACTACTACTCCAGATCAAAGTGAACCTGGGAGTAATTGCAATAGTGGGGTGACTTGACACTCTCCAAAGCCCCAAAACTGGGGTCTCACCATTGGACACAGCTAGTGTCATATCCACGACACAAGATTTTGAGTTATGGCTGATATAAACTGTAATTGTTCATAAAAAAAAAATTTAAAAAAAGAAAAAAGCAAATGACGGAAATTTACTCTTATCAGGATGGTAAATCTCACTAGAAATAGAAATTTACGAAATTGTAATTTAAGAAATGAAATGTTACTTTACCAAAACTTTTTTCTCATCCCCTAATGATAAGGTAAAAAAATTTTTTTTTTTTTAAAAACCCTGTTTCAGGCTACCCTTACCACACTTTTAATCTGGCCTTATTACATTTCTATATTATCTTTTTATTTTTTACTTTACCAAATAATTAATGTAAGTACATTAGAAGCTATTCTGGAAAATCAACAAAATTGTCCTTAAAGCCATTAAATTTGGCCAATTCTTAAAGAAAAAAGCAATTTCAGCCTAATTTGCAATGAAAATTTTTTGAGGTCTCCATTTTCATTTAAAACTTTTAAATCATCCAAATTCTTAATATAACAGAGATAACTACAAAATTTTAATTAGAATTCTTCACTCCTTCGTAAATAGAAGGATCAAGATCATCATGATTGGCCAATAGATAAATGCCATTTATAAAACTTCATCAAAAAATCACATGAACGACAATACTTAAGTAGAGTTAGCATTTAACAACCTTTAGTTGTCAGTTAAGAATACAGGAAAATAAATATCACTCCCTTATCAATTTCTGAATGAATTAATCACATAGTTACTGTTGCAAAGCAACCCCCCCCCAAATACAATTCCAAACACAGTTGTTATTAATTGTATGTATCTACCCAACACTTCCCTCGTGGGCTGGATTCAACACAATATCAATTTTTAGGTTAAGTCCAGCTGGTTTGAATTCACCTAGATCGATTGCTGTACCTAACCTAAAGAGACCAGTCTGTCCTGCTATCTACCCATAGCTAAGCAAGGAAATATGGATTTATGCATTTCCCCAAGGGTATTAGCAATTGTAGAAATTAATAGAACCTACTACTATTCCACAGTAACTGTTATGCTTATTACATGAAATTTATAAACAAATTTAACAAATATTACAGTACAGACATAGTAGTATGGATTTATCTAACCCTTCTGCCATAAGATTTATGACTAGAGATTAGGGGATTATTTTCCTTGTTTTTTTCTTAAGAGTTTTTGGAGTTATGTGATCTCAAGTATTCCTATCAAATCCAAATAATTACATGTTTTCAAGTCATTTCTATTTAATAATAGTCATTTGTATCAATATCACCATGGAGTGTTACAATGGGAACCCAGCTGTTTTACAGGTCATCTAGTAATATATTTAGATACTGACCAAGTTCCAACCTTGACTTTAAAAATCTCTCTCTCTCAATTCTAAACAACTATTTTAACTTTCTCATCCACAAAAAAATCAGGAGACCAGACTATGCAAGTATACACCCACTTGATTTATGAAATATACCAATTCTAATGACATTTCACAAGCAAAATAATAACTTGTTTTTTTTTAAAAACTGTTATCAAAACTTGTGCTAATAATACTGATGACTTAAGTCGAGGGTGACCCGAAGGTTCCTTTTTCAATAGCTACTACACCGAGGTGTAGGGGAGGGCGCAACTCTATTCTATTTTATGCCTAAAAGTTAAAGAACTGTGTTCATTGTACATTTATATTTACATTTTTGTGCAGGTGTTTAAGAGGATTTTTTTTTTGCTCAAAGTCATATCAAGTATTCCTATCTAATATTAATAATTGTACTGTTTTAAGTAATTATTTGTATTTAATAATAATCCTTTGTTTGCAAACAGTTACATGGTTTGAAGTAACTAAACCTTAGTTTAAAAAAAACAAAAAAACTATAGCTTCACAAGTAATTAATCTAAATACAAAAAAATTTATTTATCTCACTTCAAGTATTCCTATCTAATATGAATAATTTTCAAACAAATCTATTTGACTCATAGATGAGACCTTAACAGGTATTACCACCCCATTAAGAGTGAACCTGAGAGAATTAGCAATGGAGAGGTTTTCACTTTACCCAGATCTCCATTACTGAGGCCTCAGGATCAGATGTAGTTTAGTTAGATATCCAGGACATCCCTTTTGAAGGAGAAGGTTTTGTCTCTAAGCAAGAGATAAAATCAGAGTATTCTAAGTCTTACAGTCAGGGTAATCTTCTCTTTTAGTAACATGCAACAAAGTTCCGCTGGATTACATGGTACCAACAAGCAAGAGGTCAACTTCTGAGGAAGTTTAGATTCATGCCTTTCTTAGTTAATGTTACTCCCATCTCCTATTAATAATCTTCCACTCTTTCTGAATTATTTATAGATATAATGATATTCTGTAAAATCAAACCAAATTATCCTGTGACTTAGACTATTGGGTTACCACTGCAGGGTTGTTGATATCATTTGGAGCAATAGAGATTACTTGGCAGTGTGTAACATGTGACAACAAAGTCCTGCTGAATTACTCGGTCTGAACAACAGGGATTAATCTTTAACCTAGCTTATTAGAAAAGATGAAGTCACACCCTTCCCCAAATGCATTAGTATGAACTGAATACACAAAACCTCAATCAGAATTCGAACTCTGTTCTAAGGTCTTATAGGGGAGGCAAAAATAATTGTCTCCCTTTGAATTATGGGCGTAGTTAGTCATGTGATGTTTTATTTCACCTCGCTAGTGAAGTGTGTTTGGGTTTATGGCATATCAACCTTTGTAGGTTATTTAATGGCAAATCCATTTTCATACAAATAAACAGTTCTATTTCAAATAATTCAGTTTAGCATAAGTACACAGTTTATCAAAAACACTTATTTTGAGCTATTCAGTTTAGTCAAACAGCTTTATTTCCAACAATTTAGTTTAGCATAAGTACAGTTTCAACGTCAAAAACAGTTCCGTTTCAAACAATTCAGTTTATCTTAAGTACACACTTGAGTTCTATTTGACCCATAGATAAGACCCTATCAGGTGCTACCACTCTGAGCCAGAGTGGACCGGAGAGCAATGGCGATGACGGGGTACTCTGCACTCCCCAAAGTTCCAGCATTACTGTAACCTCATCATCAGATTGTTTAGTGTCATATCCGCAACACTTGTTGTGGGGGGGGGTCTTAACCTCTACAGAGATACAGTCGGTGTATTCTACAGCCCCACCCAACTGGACATGATAGTGAAGTGTAAACTAACGAAGACCAGTAAAACCTTTTCATCATTCTCGTACCTCTTCTTACACAATGCTTGTTCATGAAACTATATGCAGTTTATGTTTGGGACGCATTGCTTATCATTGTAACACTTGTATGTATTTTCATATAAGCATCCACTATATATATATATATATATATATATATATATATATATATGATCATTTGATGGTTTTGTTTGGTTTGTTGGGTTTTATGGCATATCAACCTTTGTAGGTTATTTAACGCCAAATCCATTTTTATGTAAATAGTCCGTTCCATTGAAAACAATTCAGTTTAGCATAAGTACACAGTTTAATTGTCAAAAACATTTCCATTTCTAACTATTCAAGCAGTTAGATGTAACAATTCAGTTAAGTGTAAATACAGTTTTAATGTCGAAAAACAGTTCTATTTCAAATAATTCAGTTAAGCATAAGCACACAGTTTAAATGTAAGCACGGTTTAATTGTCAAAAACATTTTTATTTCAAGCTATTCAGTTTACTCAAACAATTCATTTTAGCATAAGTATGCTGTTAGTTCTATTTAACCCATAGATAGGGCCCTATCAGGTGCTACCACTCTGGGCCTGAGTGGACCTAGGAGCGATGGCAATGAAGGGGTACTCCGCATTCCCCAAAGCTCCAGCATTGCTGGAACCTCACCATCAGATTGTTTAGTGTCATATCCAGGACACTCGTTGGAGGGGGGGGATCTTACTCCTCTGCAGAGAAGCAGTCGGTGTATTCTACAGCCCCAGCCGACTGGGCAACTTGATCATTTGAGTTAGTCTCACTTTTCTTTTCTGTTTATTCTGTGTTAATAAATGTTAATATTGGAACCTGGTGAGTAGAAAACAACTTAATATCCTTCCAGCCACCAAATAGCCAATTAAGTTTAACTTGTGTAATTAATTCCAATAATTCAATTCAAAACTGTACGGTTAACAGTTAGACCAGCTCTGCATCATTACATTTTGATTAATATATTCATAAATACATACTCTCCTAGGTAAATATGTTGGGCTTGTCCTGTCAATTACAACTCAGCCTTTTCAGGATCATGTTGATAGAACAAGGATACAAGTAATTTAAACAAAACAAAAACTTGCAGTTAATCAATATTTTGAACCAACAAATAAGGTCAATTTAGTCAATACTTCAATGCTTGTTCACAACATAAATTACTGTTTGAATAATCTGTGTAAACATAAAAACATTGCATTATTTTAACACTACAAATTTACAAATACTTTGCTTTAAAGTTATTTGTACCCTACTTTATTTCAAGTTAATTTAGTAGCATTCCAGAATATCCCACCAACCAGATAAAAGTAAGTTTCAGTCATTATCCTTCCTTTTTTTTTTTCTCCACTGAATATGTACATTTAACAACCATGTATTCAACAATTCACAATATTTTTTTAGTCTTTCTCTCCCTTAGTCAATAAAAAGATTACCGATATATAATTTTTAGAGACATTACTATAACTGTTCAGGAAAAAAAAATTAATGAAAATTACTCTTCTGGATCGTGAATGTAAGTAATAAAACACACACACACGTATGTGTGCGAGTGTGTGAGATGATCGCATAGACGACTAAGTGACAGTCACCAAGTGTCATTGACTGTATTCTCTATCCTAATTTGGACCTACATCCGTCCTATCATCAACATTAAGTATATATAACTTAATAATAGTTTGCTTGCAAACTACCGTTTCAAGTAACTAATAATAATCTTTAGTAAACGATTATAACTTCCGGTAACTATTCTTAATAGAATTAATTTACAGTTATATATAAATTATTTTTATCCAATATAAATCAATTTGAACAGATTTTGCCTTAGATGGGACCCTAATAGGTACTACCACTCTGAGTCAGAGTGGACCTTAGAGTAATGGCAATAAAAGTTGGTTTGGTTTTATGGCATATCAACCCTTGTAGGTTATTTAATGCCAAATCCTGTTTATACATATATATTGAATATATGATTTGTAAACGAATAGTCTATAGGTAACATGTTAAACAAGCCAGAGCTCATTTGTTTGCACGCTGTTAAATGAGTTTCAAGTATTCCTATCTAACACGAATAATTCAATTTAACATTAATCATTAGTTTGCACATGGATAAATGTATAACTATCTAACACTAATAGTTTTATTTGTTAAATGGTTTCGAGTATTACGATGTAACACTCACGATTCAATTTAACATCAGTCATTTGTTTGCACACAGTTAAATGGTTAAACAGTTTTATTTGACCTATAGGTGGAACTAAGAGGTACTACCCTTCCAGGTCAGAGTGGGCCTTAGAGTAATGACAATTAATGAGTACTTCACATATCTAGAAATGAGTCTCACCTTCAGATAGTTTAGCCCTCTGCCGGGGATACAACCAGCGTCTTCTCAACCCTTTCATCAGAGCTGGTTGTCGAATTAGAGTTCATTCTTTGGGAAGGGCAGACATTTCCTGTAATCTAATAGTTCACCAACCCACGTCTATTAAAGACAAATTTATGGCTAGTTGTTTGTTTCATAATTTGACAAAACACAGATGTTTGCTACTCAATAGATTTAAGTTTTTAAAAAATGCCAAGCAGTAATGTGTGGATAACCTAGATTTCATTAAATTTTTAAAGAAAAAAAAAATTCAACCAGCTTTGTTTTAAAGGCGAAAATAAATGACTCATAAGATGTAATATAAAACAAAATACTTTCAAATCTAATTCAATGTAAGTTAATTTATAGTTATCTTTGAGTTTTATAAATAAAATTAACTTTTGTTTATGTATACAAGACAAAGAAAATTGGGTTAACACTACCATTTACCAAAATACTTTAAGGATTAAAAAACACTAAATATTGTGACGTAATTGCTAAAGCGCGGAACTGCGGCTTTGAAATAAACAAGTTCGAATTCCAGTCATACTATTATGTTTGTTTACTTTCAGACCAATACACTTTTAAAAGTATTGACCCCTCTTTATCCTCAAACTATGGGCTAAGCAGTATCACTGCTGTAGGTTATTTAATGCCAAAATCGGTTTATATATATATTACACATCAAGCAGCTTTTGCCACCGGACAGGGTATTTAAAAGATATATATCTCTTTTAAATACCCTGTCCGGTGGCAAAAGCTGCTTGGTAGCGCCAGTACCGCCTTGAGCTACCGAAACTGTGTTATCACCCTGGTTGGCGGCTGGTGAGGGCATCACCCGTGCTTTCACACGTTGTATGATGAAAAAATAAAAATCACACACACACACACACACACACACGATTTGTAAACGAATAATTTGTAGATAACATTAAAAAAAAAAAACAGAGCTCATTTATTTACACACAGTTAAGTGGTTTCAAGTATTCCTATCCAACACGAATAATTCTATGCAGTATTAATTATTTGTTTTCACACCGTTAAATGGTTAAACAGTTTTATTAGACCAATAGATGGAACAGGTACTACCAATCCAGCTCAGAGTGAACCTGGAAGTAATCCCAGTGAAGGGGTATTCCACATTAGCCAGAACTTGAGCCTTCCCATCAGATGCAGTTTAGTGTCATATCCAAGACACTCGTTTTGGTCTTACCCCTCAGCAGAGACGCAATCAGCACGTTCTACAGTTCCAGCCGACCGGGCTGTCTTCTACAATGATAGCTTTGGCATTAAATAACTCCCAAAAGTTGACATACCGTTAAACAAAGTAACCAACCAACTAAATAAATACTTTTAACAGGTACACGATAATATGTATCAACAGTGGTACGCTACATTTCAAATTGACGGTTGTGTACCACTGATGACTACAAATGAATTAAACCTAAATTGAAATGTACACGCATTATGATAACTAACTGTTGATTTTTTCCCCCTCGTTCAAACAAAACATTGAATTCATACAGCTAAAAGAAAGTGCGTCAAGATCGCCTCCGTTGCAAACATGTTTTTAAAATGCTCTGATTGGTTGGTTGGTTGGATTTTATAGCACATCAACCTTTGTAGATTATTTAATGCCAAATCTTGTTTATATATATATGTGTGTGTGTGTGTGTCACCACGAACGCCACAGTTCCCTTAATTATTTACGTCACTTTCTGATTTTTGTTAATTCCAATTATAAATGTTTTATATTATTAATACTGTTAGCCTATCTACACACAAGATATTTGTCTCAGCCCCCCCACCAGACAGGACTTGACCCAAGGTCAATGACCCGAAGGTCGATTATAGTGGGGGTTAGGGGAGGGAAAGGTCAGGCACAAGCCGAGGCTCAAGCCCTGCTTGACTATGGTGGTCATCAACCCACTTAGTGCAATGTGGGCCTGATAAGCCTAGCTAGACATGGACCCAAATCTGGGTCCAGGCACGTATGCCTGATTATAGCTTAAAGTGGACCACGGGGTCCAGTGCTATACAAGAGTGACAAAAGGTGTCAATGATGCAGCTCGCCCACCCGAAGGTGGCCTAGCCGAAGCGGGGGCCTTTCGGCCTCGAGTCTGCAGTTGATATCAATACCCGTCCGGCACGAATGCCAGCCAGAGCGCAAAGCCAGAATATTAGCTTTACCTACATAAAAATGACATGCAATTGTATTTATATATACAACCGAATAGCAATTTACAATATAAGTAGAAAGGTTAATTTGCATATTGATCTTTAAAATTTGATTTTAATAAATATTTGCTTTCTATTATTGATTTCTATTTGCTTGGTATTATTTTGATGAACATGAGCTAAAGTTCTGTGGATAGCGCTTAAAAGAAATCTGTTAACAAAAAAGAAATAACTGTAATTTTATTCTTTACTGTCTAATATAGTGAAATTGCTAAATTTTCTTAATTTAACTATGAAAACCTGGAGTAATGGTAAGAGCTAGAATACAAAGTTATATTTTTCGATTATACTCCTTCCGTTTCAAATTGGTTTAACGTGATGATTTAATTTTGAATAATACTAAATGATAGGTTTTAGTCTTTAACAAAAAAATAAAAATAATAATAATAATTTTCTTTCTTGTCCGATTTAAATAATTGATTTCTAATAATAGTGTTTCATTTTCAAATGCATTAAAAGCAATCCTATGAATAATCTTATATACGAATAAATAAAGAAATAAAAATATGTCTAATAATTTTATATGGATTCTTATTTAGAATTAATTTTTATTTATTGCGGACTTTTTTTTCCTCATCTTGGTAGTTTTTGTGTTGTTTCTTCTTTCACTACGTTTCAGCTAAATTTCACCTCTGGCCTTCTTCAGGTGATTTACCGCGACCTTAGATAGGAATGCTGAGTCTTGTAACCGTATCCCCAGTAATTACTGCCTTCCATAGTTGTTGTCTATCGCACCACGTTTTTGACCAAGTAAACCTCTGGCCGGCTTGGGTAGGATTTGAAACCGCTATCTTCTGACAATGCTCACCTGGAACCGTAGAGACTCAACGCCTCTATCCGCTGCGCCACGGGCCCCGAAAAAGTCCGCAATAAATAAAAATTAATTCTCAGATTAAGAAACCTCATCTCAAAATGATTCCAATTAAAGACAAGATTCTTATTTAGTTTCGTCAGTCTTTCTAATTTAATATAACATTTTATTACATTAAAGTCAAATACTTACACCCGCCAGATGGCGTATATTTTTGTTATTGTGCATAACCCTTGTACATTGCGTTGGATTTATGACTACTTTATTTAAAATCACA
>CAUZXS010000118.1:0-90000 GCA_963585895.1 Sepioteuthis lessoniana
ACTCCGTCTCCACCTCTCTAGGAGCTTCGTATCTCATCTGTCGCCACTCTGCTTCTTCGGTGGCTCTTTCTCTAACTATACCCACTTCTTCGAATCCCTTTCTTAAATATGTTCCTCAAACCATTATTCAACCAATACCTTCCCCACACGTCCTTCCTAAAACCCTCAGCGGCACGTCCACGTAAAAAAAGGATTATTCGCCTTGACATTTACAAATCGAAAAAATACCTAAATCTGAACTCCAAGTTTAGCTAGAAAACAATTCATTACTAAAATAAGGTTTGGTTTGGTTTCTTTATTTAATGGCATATCAACTCTTTTTAGGTTATTTAATGCCAAAGCCATTCTCATAGAAGAACAGTAGTGGTGCTATTTAACCCATAGCTGGGAGGATAAGGGGGTTCATACCTTTCCCAAGGGTATTTGCCCGAAAGTGAACGTAACAGCGCGACTGGATTACGAACTCGCGTACTACGATTCCGCAGTCCATCGCTTTAACCATTACACCGCGAAGACACCCCCACTAAAATAAGGAACTAAAATCCCTGATCATTTTACAGAAAGTAAGATTAAATGAAAAGTCAAAATTATGTTGATCGCAATCTTCGATATGAGGCGCCTTGTCCTCAACGAGTTCTTACCACAGGTCCAGATGATCAATCAGTAAACTTACAAGGAGATTTTGCAGTGTATGTTTGGTTCAGTACGTGTGAAGAGATGAGAGTTGTGGTAGGACAAAGTATGGCTGTTTGAACACGGTAATGCACCGGCTTCAAATGCTCTGAGCATCTGGCAGTTCCCGACCGATGGAAACATCCCCATATGTGAACAACAAATCTATTTGCTTGATTTTGCTCAGGCTGACTTTTTTTATTTCGCCAAAACTCAAGGAGAGGATCAAAGAAACCCATTTTGAAGACGTGAAGCCATCAAAAAGGTCGTAACAACGAAACTGAGGGACATCCCAAAAGACTTACAGAAGTGCATTGAAGTGTGGCAGAGAAGGAAGGAAAAGAACATTAGAGCCTAGGGGGATTACTTTGAAGGGAAAATCTTGTAGTTTGTTGTTGGTTGGTTGGTTGTTTGGGTTTTATGGCATATCAACCAAACAGTCCAAACAGTTCTATTTCAAACAAGTCAGTTTAGGATTAGTATGGAATTTAGTTCTATTTGAACCATTGATAAGACCCTATCAGGTGTTACCACCCTGGGACAGAGCAGACCTGGGAACGAAGACGATGAAGGGGTACTCTGCATTCCCAAAGCTTCAGTATTACTGGACCCTCTCTATCAGATTGTTTAGTGTTATATCCAGGACACTCGTTGGGTTGGGATCTTATCCCTCAGCAGAGAAGCAGTCGTGGTATTCCACAGCCCCAGCCGACTATCTAATAGAAAAAGAGTAGTGGTACTATTTAACCCATGAATACGCAAGATAAGGGGTTCATGCCTTTATTAGTTCTTAAGTGAACGTAAGAGCACGACTGGATATCGAACTCACTCACTACGATATTGAAATCCATCAGGGATTGTCTGGCACTTCATTATTTATTTCAATTTCTCCCGAATATCTTTTTTTATAAAAGTAAAACAATACATATAAAAAAAGGAAGAAAATTTCTGATCTTTCCTGAAAAAAAATCTATCTTGTCATTTATTTATTTATTTTGCTTTTTTTTTTTCTTTTTTTTTTTGTATGAATGGCATGTCATAAAAAATGCAATTTTTAAATACGCCTCCTTCAAACTATCCAAGAGTTACTAATTGTCTAAACAGATTTTTTAAACAATAATTTCAAGGTTCATGTTCTTTTTCTTCATTAGATAACATGTAAAATACAAATATCCTGAAAATAATAATCTGGTACTTGTAAAAATTCTTAATGATGTATTGTGGCTCGTACCACGTCACTTCCGGTATCGCGGGAGTATAAAAGACGCCGTGTTTCTCAAGCACGACAGACAGAAAGATATAGTAGCAGAAACAGAGAAATAGCTCTGAAAAAAAAAAGACGCCGGTCAGTAGTAAGACCAACTTCGGATATAACACCAACAACGCGAGACATATAATACCTGTCAGACTGTAGCACTTGATTTAATAAATAATTAACTTTATTTCACTGTGTATCTTTTCCTTGCCACGATACAACACATATGTTCTGCATAGGTTGTATTTGCTTTTTCATATTGCCACAAACGAAGGGTAAACGCTCTCAAAAATGTCAACAACCCCCGAGACAGAATATTTGACATAGGTATGTTGAAAATACGAGGGTTATTCAATAAATAAGGGGAATTTTGGTTAAGGAATCGGCAACAAGAAGCATTATTTAACATTGCATTTTATTCAATGGTGATGGGTTCTTTCATCTTCCCAGAAGATAGTCAGCATGACCTTATTTATTAACTTCTGAACTTTTCTTTACCGGAGTGTTATTGGATTTCTTCTTCATGGATGGTCTTTTCGAATCTGGCACATAGTAGCAAATCCATATTTAGTCAATTGGGAATTTTTTTTTTTTTTGATAAAACATGCTTCTTCATACACATTACAGATTTTTCTGTAAATGTTGAATAGTTTACACTTCTGAGCAGTCGGAAGTTTAATGACAGATAGCTGTTTAAGCCTAAAGCACTTTGTTTAATTTACCGCCATTTTGAATAGCTTCAAAACAAACACTTTTGTCAGATTGAAATGATTTTGGCATAAACCAACTCCAAACAATGTGGAGTTTACTTTTATGAAAAAAAAATCTGGAAAAATCTATTTTGCTTTTTTTAAAAAACAAAAATTTATCATTTATAAATTGACCGTCGTGTAATACCGTTTGAAATGTGTTGCATATAAAAAAACTTTTTATTTGCTTTTATAGCAGAAATGTTTTCATTTTTATCGTTAAGGGTTTTCGGACAATTGCCTTCATCTTTATTGTTATTTCCACAACGTTTCGGCCGATATTTCCTTTGGGACTTATAAACTTAATGTTCTTACTTGACTAGAATTACCATTATTATGTATGATTTTTTTACCTGTGCTCATATTCAGATTTTTTTTTTTTTTTTTTTAAAGTTTATAAGTCCCAAAATTCACTCTGATCAGTCCAGCAGGACACATAACGTAACGGTTATAGGCGTTCGTTCCCTAAGCAGACAATCATCTGGAGGTTGCAGGTTCAATCCTGACTGCAGGCGAGTAACAATACAGTAATACTTAACACTTGTCCCCGGTCATGGCTAACGGAATCAGAACAGGTGACCCCTGTGGATTCAATAAAGGACGTAGTTCGAAGTTCCATGAAGGTTGCCGAGTTCGATAAACACCTGAAGAAGGCCGGAGCACATATCGACCGAAACGTTGTGGAAATAACGATAAAGATGAAGACAATTGTCCGAAAACACATAATGATAAAAATCATCAAGCTTTATAGGATACGCATTTTTTCTAGTTTTAAAATAAGCAATAAATACATACTTAAGAACATTCTAGAAATTTAGGATCAAAACCGCATTAGCATTTAAATTACATTTTTATATTTTTCAACCAATCAGCTAAAAACGTAGAATAGAACATTCTAGAGAAATAGGATCGGAAGTGAACTAACAGAAAATATTTAGGCTCGAAAATAAAATAGTAAAATACAAATCTGATTGGTCAATAAATGTCTACACGCCAAAATTTTAGGACGATTCTTTGATCCACCTGTAGGATGTAAATAACACAGAGTAAGGAAGCCATACACACAAGACACAAGCTTACACACAAACGAAGACACAGATGAAGACCAGCCACTAAGCTAGTAAAGCAGTAGCCGATGCATTCCGACAAATTCCTTTCCTTCCTCAACTAAAGTTCATGAACTCTCTTCAAATGGAAATTTACTAAGCTTTTTGCTTAGATGTGGCACAAGGCCATATGAAAGGGGCACCCAATGAGACTCGAACTCACTCGTGTAGGTTTGCTAGCCGAGCTTGCTAACCATTACACAACCAGAGGCGCCGAGAATTATTATTCAAAAGAAAAACCCGACAAACTTTCTTTCATCAACGCGACACGCTGTCGCCACAGTCATAAAACCCGCTATAAACTTAATGTAAGTTAGAACGACTCATTTACGGACTCCGTTAACATGAACATACACACATCTTTAAACAAATTTATTCTCTTCTTGTCAAACTTTATTTTCCAAAAGGCCATTTACATATCATGTATTTTATTTGTTTTCATATTCTGTTATATGCTTATTAAATTGTTTGTTGTTTAATGTTCGTTGTGTTCTATTCCATTTCTTTTGCGCGATTGTAAAGTTTTCTGTTGTATTTGTGGTGGGAATAATTTAGAGAACAATCTACTGAAATAACCAAATTACATACAACCCCCACAGCTTCGTCTCAGAAATTTAGACAACTACATGTTTTCATAAAGTTGAATCTACCCAACGACATTATTATGGTATTGTTACTGCTGATAATGATGCATTGTATATTTTTAATTTCTAAAATCTAAAATTAAATCGAGACTGGGCAACTAGCAGCTTCTACCATGGAAAAGATGTGATACAAGGTCAATTTTTTTTCAGTGTACAGCCAGTTGACTTCAGAAATTTTAATGTCCATCACCTGTTATCTTGCTAAAGCTAAAGAAATCTGTCTGACCTACTACTTAATCATAGCCTGGGGAGATCACGTGGATTTATACCTTTCCCAAGGGCATTAGCTCAAACTGAAACGCAAATAAGCTCGCCTAGGATTTGGTTTGATTTCATTTTTTGGTTTAAGGGCATATCAATCTTCGTGAGTTATTCAATGCCAAAGATTTGAGGACATTGAAATTACAAATAGACATGTTGATGTCTCCTGTGCAGTTAACTATTTGACAAATTCCACATTTTATTTTCATGAATTTCACTACTCTAATCAACATCTATATGTTATTTTGTGTGGGTGTCACGTAAATTAATTGCGTACTAATGCTAAAATGAATTGTTTGAAATAGTTATTGTTTTGACATTTAACTGTGCGTAAACAGGAAACTATACTTATACTAAATGGAATTATTTGAAATAGAACTGTTTAGATGTTTAAAAATAAATTTGGTATTAAATAACCTACAATGGTTGATGTGCCATAAAACCAATCCGAACCAAATCAAACCTACAGATGATCAATTCAGGCTTTGATATAATTAGTCCTTATGTCATTATTCGGCATTGTTATTTTTAGGGATTCGTTTCCTCTCTTAAAGTTCTCACCCGTAGTAACCATATCCGGGCCATCTCATCGGCAATGTTCTTAGTTGCTTAGACTATCCATATATTTTTTCTTCCCATTGTTTTTCTCCCATTATAGCTCTTCCTCAGTGCCATAATCAATCTCTATCAGCTTTTGCTCATTCAGTGTAACCCGGATATAAGAGAGTTGACGGGACCGAAGACTAAGTCTCTTATACTTGAATTTCTGTTATATCCGGGTCTCTTATATCCGGGTTACACTTATATTCTTCGATTCCTTGCATTACTCCATCTATGCCTTCCTCAGTGCTTGTACGAGTAAGTCTTTTTTTTTCGTTTACCGAGTAATATGAAATCTATCGAAGTCACTTTTTGAGTGTCAGGACTTCTACATTGTCACCAATTTTCTTGTTCTGTTGTCGATATATCTGAGTTCCTCACTTGACCCGTTCGAAAAGAATCCAAATTATCTTACATGGAAGATAGCCCAGGTATTTATTCCTTTTCTTCAGGTTTCTGTTGCAAAATTTGGTTTTAAATGGGGTTTCTTTTTGTTCTTCTTAAATATTCTGTTTTTACTTTTTCTTCTATATCCGTCTGCTTGATGAAGGCCGCTATTAATATTCCCAGATATTTGTAATTTTCCTATTCTCCAAGTGTTTTTATGTTTTTCTATTCCTTCAGGTTTTTCTCGTTTTCGTTTATTTCATTATAAGTATGGCCCATTTTTCAATTCCAGATTCCATTCCAATATCTTGGGTGACGATTCTAATAGTTTTTATTAAGGATTCTAATACCTTTTCATTCTCAGTCAAAGTCTTATATCAACCAAGCATATTAGGCTGGATATATATATATATATATATATATATATATATATATTGAATGTGCCTACATAGAGACATGTCAGTATATGTTAAATACTTATGTATGTAGTGTGTAGGACATAATATTGAGGATTTTTCCTGTAATTTTCTGAGAGGTAACGAAATCGACTCCCAGTGAAAGGAAGCCAGCAAAGAGTTGGCTATATCATGAATAACTGTTCTCAGCCAAACCTATTGCTATGAAATTGCATATCCTCACACAGATAGTTGAGAAGAGAGAAAAGTGAAACCGGAACATCTTTTCATTTTCCACTGAAATTGACACGACGAGATACAATTTCTCTATAGTCCCAATCCACTACTGGAAACGACTACAGTAAATTGCTGAACAACACACACCACCCGCCTGCCCTACTTACACACACACACACACACACACACACACACACATATATATATATATATATATATATATATATATATATGTATGTATATCTATAATTAGTTGTTTGAACTTAAATTGCGTAGAACTTTATTTCGAATTTTCAATGATGTTATCCATCTCGACATACAATTCAAATTAACATCACTGAATCAACGGTTTCTTGTTTAGATCTACATAGACTTCGCGCATGAATTTCTCAGAATTTTTTTTCTCCTTCATGTTCAGAGTAATTATGTGTTGTTAGTAAATTCAAATCTCACATCACTGAATTAAGGCTTCATTACAGGAAATTTTGGAATACAACAAATGCACTAGACGAAGTGGCTGTATCTTTATTCAGCATTCTAAAGGTGTGACGAGACACCAACAAAGTCTGATGGTACAGTAAGATACGGCTAGGACGCTCGGGGTTAATGATAATTATGTATTGGCCCCGAAACTATGCCTGACGCCAGAGTTGTCCAGATAGAATTTCCAACAGTATCGATTTTCTATACAGAACAGCATCTTTCTAACGTTCGATGAAATGAGCACGAAACGTTTCAACTGCGAACGCTCTGAGTGCAGCGATTCAAGTTATGATCGTAATTGATCGTATTTGAAAAAATAAATGGTAAGACATTAGCTAGACGAAGCTTCCAGGCCACATGTCTAAGTTCACTTTCACTACACAGGGGACAGTTCGAAATCTGGCTGGTATTTCTGTCACAAGTTATATACGTGATGCATCCAATAAGCTTCCAGACTTTTTGTACAGGCATTTAAAATCATCGTAGTCTCTTGAAAAATCAGTATGTTATTGCTATACATCTTATGAGATGACAGACCAATTTTTATGATTTCAGATTCAAATGTACAGCTACAGCAGCAATTGGAATACACCCTACTAAAGTCCGATTGTCACAGCTGGTGAATTACAAAAATGCAATCTGGACGTGTGGACACTTTAGAAGAACGATATGCAATAAAATTCTGTTTTAAACTTGGAAAAAATTAAACAGAAACGTATGGAATGCCTCAGACTGCTTTTCGACCATCTTGCATAAATCAAGCATCAGTTTTTAAGTGGCATAAGATTTTCAAGGAAGGCAGGGAGTCTGTGAGGGGTGATGAGAGGTGTGGGAGGAGTAAGGAAGTCAATACACCAAAGTTGATTGGCCAAACGGTTAGGGTTAGGGTTACTATGTTGAAGTTTTAAGTGAGTTCAGGAAGAGATTCATTGGGAAGAGACCAGCACTCTTCAAATCGGGTCTGTGGTATTTCCACCTGGACAATGCACCAGTCCACAGCTCCATCCTTGTCACTGACTATTTGACCAAGATGGGCATCAAAACAGTTCCTCACCCTCCCTATAGTCCAGACCTTGCTCTCTGTGACTTTTGGTTATTCCCTCAGCTCAGAGGCTGTCGTTATGAGACAATTGAGGAGATGAAAGAGGCTGTGACGAAGGCCATTGACACACTGACACAAGAGGACTTCCATGGGGCCTTGAAGAAGTTGTTGGAACGGTACAACAAGTGCATTGCAGCTGGAGGAGATTACTTCGAAGGGTACTAAAGTTTTATGTGTGTACTATCAATAAAAGTACCCATACGAAAAAAATCTGGAAACTTTTTTAATGATCCTCGTATATATATCATCATCATGTCGTGCTGCTAAGACATATTTCCTTAACTCTCTTTTGCCATTTGTCTTAATTGTCTATCACACCCAGCAGGTCCTTTAGATTTCAACCTATGTCCATAAAGAGTTGTTGTAGATATTCTAGCTGGTTGTCCAACTCCTGCAGGTCTGTGTGATGGGGTCCACAAGATAACGTCAATTATGAGTTTGTCCTTACTCCTCCAGCAGGGCCCCGCATGTCTTATTCGTTTGATTTGAATGGCTTTAGAGATGGGAAGTGAATAGCCGTACAACCGCAGTTTTGCGGGATGTTGCTTCCAGGACTTGTTCAATAGAGCTCGTAGTATTCTTGTACAATTGCCGTCAAACTCTTTCTCTATACGCTGAGTCAGTGTCTATTTGGTGCATCCATATAGTAATATGGACAAAACCGCTGTTTGCTCCAGTCTATAAAGCAGGGATTCGGCCTGGGCGGGTGTATTTACCCGAAGCGTCATGTCATCAACGAAGTCTGTGTACGTGATAATTGGTGCGAGGTATTGTCTGCTTTGTGCCTTTTCCCGTGTAAGAAAGAAAGAAAGAAAGAAAGAAAGGGATTCGTAGGTGGTGTAATGGTTATCTCGAAGAAAATAAAATTGCCGTGAAAAGTTCAAATTATTGACATGGCTGTTGCAAAGTTGTATTCATTTCTATTCTTCTTGCCCCCAGTTATGAGCAAATAGTTGATAAGACCAGGTTCTCTCATCTTAGTAGCGCAACTGATCACAGAATTTGGGTTCCATACTCTTCTTATCAGCTCATCTAAAAAGGGTGGCCCTTTCAGCACATATACTTCAGATCTGTATTGATAAAGTACGTCAGTAACATAATTTGATTCGTTATTCAGCTTTAAATATTAAATCTATTTTATTTATGGATAGCCGATTTTTTTTTTGGTAAACGATCATATGTTTTCAAGTGACTATTTGCAAATATTTATTGCTTTAATAAAGTAATCTTGTTACCAAGAATTTGCTGTGGCCAGTTGGCTGGGGCTGTAAAATACACCGACAGTACCTCTGTAGAGGGGGAAGACCCCCCGCTTCGAATGAGTGTCCTGGATATTATACTAAACAATCTGATGCTGAGGCTCCAGTGATGCTGAGGCTTTAGGAAATGCTGAATACCCCATCGTTGCTATTGCTCCCAGGTCCACTCTGGTCCGGAATGGTAGCACCTGATAGAGCCCTATCTATGGGTTAAATAGAACTAACTGCATACTTATGCTAAAATGAATTGTTTGAATTAGAAATGTATGACTAAACTAAATAGCTTGAAATAGAAATGTTTTTGACAATTAAACTGTACTGTACTTTAAACTGCGTGCTTATGCTAAACTGAATTGTTTAAAATGGAACTGTTTTTTACATTGAAACTGTACTTACACTAAACTGAATTGTTTAATATAGAACTGTTTTGACATTTAACTGTGTGTAAACAAAATTACCAGAATTAGAATTGTTTGAATAAACAGATTAGTTTGAAATAAAAATGTTTTTTGACAATTAAACTGTGTACTCATGCTAAACTGAATTGTTTGAAACAGAATTGACTATTCGCATAAAAATGGATTTGGCGTTAAATAACCTGCAAAGGTTGATATGCCACGAAACCCAAACAACCAACCAACCAAATATTTTGCACTTGGTTAAATGTCTTAAATAATTCCTATATAAAATTTCTAATCCATGCGCAATTTTATGCTTTCATTTCTGCGTTGATTAAGATGCATCTTTGCCACGACGATTCTGTGATCAGAAGATACTCTTTCAAAAGAAGGGGTTAACCTCACAGGTCCGAACGCTGTTCATCCATTTCTTGTATATCTGTATTCAATTCAAGTGTGCTTTAGGGTAGATGCTTAGCCCTAGTTTCCCCTAATTTTTTAAATATTTTAGTGACACGACATGAAAATCTGTTCTCGAGGAAAAAATCTGTTAATTATTATTATGAATGAGCGCTTTCAGCACGATTTTCGCATTTTGAAAGAGCGCTACCGAGACCGGTGCGATGTAAACATTCTCGTTGACAACTGCTGGTGCTTGAAATGCGATCCGGTGGCTACCAATACTAGGAGGAAGTCACTGAAAAGACATTTAATCCATGAATAGCTTCTTTTGTGTATTTTTCAGTTTACTAAGATCCTATGTACCCAACCCCTCCGCTCGGGCAGGATATGACACAAGGTCAATTTTTAAGCGGAGTTTATCAGGTTTGAATTCAGAGTTATTCCTTCTCCTAGACTAGTTGCCTAACCAAGGCTGAAGAACCTAGTCTGTCCTACTATTTACCCATAGCTGGAGGGAGAATAATTGGATTCATACCTTTCCCAAGGGTATTAGTGCAATGTGAAATGCAATCAGTCTCGTCCAGGATTTGAACTCGTATCGCCGTGTTCATTTCCTACGGCGATAACGACTACACCACGGGCACCTTCAGTTTTCTAAGGTATAATTTAAACTTTCTGCGAATATATCAGCCCTAAATTTAGCATTATTTGTTTAATTTAACAAAAAATAGAGTAATAATACTGTTCTGTACATTTCAAGTAAGAGCTTGTATCTAAAACATTTGATCTGATTAGAAAAATGAGTTTATTTTTTTTGATCCAGCGTATAAAACGGCCTTAAAATCAGCCTTGATGACATTGCAGGCCAGTGTTATTCGCCATTTCTCTTTAGTAGGTTGTAATATAAAAATGTATTATTTTGCCTCTTTGGGCATTCAGGTCTCAACTAATGATTCGAATGTAATGCTTTGGAAGGTGTCGAACAAGGGAAGATAACCCGCTAAAAGAAACAATTTAAAACTATACATTATGACTGGTCCTCACTAAAACATATATTAGCAATAAATATATGATAACAAAGAAACAGAATTGAAACTCTATAGGAGACATCTGAAAGACACAGTTCAAAAGACTAATATGAAAATTTCCTACCACCTATTGGATGCTACTGCAGAACGCATACCAACTAATTCTATTACCAAATGTAGTGTTACATGGGAGTCCCTTGTAGTCATAAAAAACCAAACAAGTTAACTTAAAGAAAGTATTCTTACTTAATAAAAGAAATCCAACGCAGTCGATAAACAAAAAGCAATAAAGAAATAGGTGAAAGGTTCCATGCTTTCCTTCCCTAATAAAGATGACTGAGGAATTAGTAAGAACTACAGATGGTCAATTCAGACTATCTGTCGAATAACCGAAGGAATACGAGCGAAGAATCTAGAGACAACACAACCGTTCATAGATTTCTCTAATGTATTCGATTCTCTATACAGAGGGAAAATGGAGAATATACTACTTGCATATGGTCTCCCTACGGGAACTGTTACTGCTATAATGATGCTTTAAAAAACATGAAAATAATGATTTACTCACCTGGTGGAGACTCTGAATTTTCCGACATTGTTGTTGGAGTGTTGAAAAGAGGAGCATTTACTCTATATTTGTTTATACTCTGCTTGGACAACATACTTTGAACGTCGTTTGATCTAATCAAAAAGTGGTGTCAGATTTTAAAAGGCAAGAAGCAGATGATCTACTACTGAGCCAGATGCAGACTATGCTGATGATCTAGCGCTTCGCACAGGTATACCAGCCCAAACAGAATCCCTTTGGCAAATCCAAGAGAAAGCTGCAGGAATCATGGGCCTCTCCATTAGCGCAAATATTACAGAGTACATGTGTTTTTTAACAAAAAGGAATCATCTCCACTCTAAGCCTCTAAAGATAGGATCAGTTCTTATACCAAGGCAGCAACATCTCATCTGCTGAAATTGATGCCAACATGCACCGAGTGAAAGCATGGAATGATATTGACAAATAATCCATCACATAGAAATCTAATCGATCCGATAATATAAAACGGGATTTCTTCCAAGCCGTAGTTGTGTACACCACATGGATGCAAGCAAAATGTTTAGAGAAAATATCAGAATGGAAACTGCAGAAGAATGGTGGATGCTGTCTTGAACAAATCTTGGAAGCAACAACCCGCAAAACAGCAGCTGTGTGGTTACCTACTTCCCATCGCATAAACCATGCAATTAAAATCAACACTGCAAGGAAACAAAGACGAACTCTTAAGCAACGTTCTTCAATTAATAAACGTGCCAGTGTTGGCCGATCAACAAGGGCTTACATCAGCTCTGAATGGACACAGGAGACAACCAAGAAAACCTGTCAAGACAGAATAGATGACGAGAGAGAATTAAGGAAGTTTGTCAGCTCGACTTGATGATGATAGGGATTATATCATCATCATCATGTCGTGCCACAGGCACGGATATCCCTGACCTTCTCTCGCCACTTCTCCCGATCGTTCATCGCCTCTGGCTGGTCTTCAGGGCTACATCCCGTATCTTCACATAGCTGCTGGATGTATGTTCGAGCTGGTCGTCCTGCTTTTGCCCGGCCATATGTGGAGGTCCATAGGAGTACATCACTTATGAGCTCGTCCCTGCTTCTCCAGCAGTGACCTGCATGTCTGGTTCGTCAAACTTGGATAGTTTTCGTGATGGGTGGTAGGTGGCCGTATAGTTGGTGCCTTGTGGGTGTTGCCGCCAGGACTTGTTCAATATTGCTCGCAACATTCTTGTGTAGTTGCCGTCTAGCTTCTTCTCCAGCCGTTTCGTTAGTGTCCAAGTAGTGCATCCATACAGCAGTATCGAAACGACCGCTGCTTGGAAGAAATTGCGTTTCATTTTATCGGTCAGGTCTGATTTCCATTTCAAGTATTTCTGCCAAATAATTGTACATTTGGCACATTTAAATGGAATCAGTGATCCGAGTTCACATTCTAAAGGACGCTGTTTGCATTCACTTCTTGCTAATGCCACCCAGCTATGAGTAAATAGGTGGATTAATTGGATTCTTTAACCTTGTGTTAAGTAACTAGTTTAGAAGAAAAACTGAATTCAAACCAGTTTACACCGTTGAGAACTTGTGCTTGTGTCGCATATTATTAATGGGCGAGTGATTGGGTAAATGTGTATATTTATCAGACATGAATAATGTGTTAGCAATTTTGGTTTAAAAAAATTCATCCTATTTGACAATATTCATTCATTTGCTCATAATCATACTGTTGAAATTATTCCTATCAAAAACTGAGCCAATTCGACTAGGGATGTAGAATACGCCAACTGCATCTCTATAGAGGGTTAAGACCCCCTTTAATGATTGTCCTGGATAAAACATTAAACAATCTGATGGTGAGGCTATAGTAATGATGAAGCTTTGGAGAATGCGAAGTACCCCTTCATTGTCATCGCTCCCAGGTTCACTGACCTTGAGCGGTAGCACCTGACTGGATTCTATCTAAGGACAAAATAGAACTGTTTGACATTTAAACTGCGTGCAAACAAATGACATGATAAATTGGTTATTTAGAAATAGAACTGTTTGATCATTTAACTGGGAGTAAACAAATGACTGATTTTTAATTAAATTGTTAGTAAAAAATAGTATAATTGAAACCATTTAACTTTGTTGACATGCTAAATTGAGTTGTGTGAAATAGAATCGTTTGATCATTTAACTGTATGCATTTACAAAATATGATTACAAATCATATATTTAATATATATGTAAAAACAGGATTTGCATTAAATAACCAATTGATATGCCATAAAATAACCAATTGATATGCCATAAAACCGAACAAACCTATCGAATACTAATAATTTCCAAAAATTATACAGTTTCAAGTATTCCTACCGAATACTAATAATGTTTAAACTAATCAGTGTGATTAATACTCAGCGAATCTAGGAGAGATGGCAACGAATAGGGGTCTCTGCCGTTCTAGAGGTTCAGAACTGGATCCTCAACACCGGATTCAGCTTAGTATCAGACACTCAGGAATTTAGGAACACACGTTTAGCGGACTATAAGTGGAAGACGAATTAACGCACTGTTACCCGGCATGTGCCAAATTCTACTTCAGTCGTATCAAGAACGTTAACAACTTCCAATATGACACATGCGATATATAGAGTGATGTATACTAAATTCACATTGTCTGTCCTAGGAGTCAAAAATGCGGATAATGCGATGTCAGCAAAATTTTACGTCAATCTCACCCCTACTTCGAAATAATGAGTACGGTGGTCGATATATATATATATATATATATAATAGTAGTATAGTTGGTAACCGTAGTCGAGGGCGACCAGAAGGCTCCCTTTTCAATAGCTACTACACCGAGATGTAGGGGAGGGCAGTACACCTTTCCCTGGATTGCTCCACTTTACCCTTATATTGCTGAGTGTTAAGCAAGAAGGTATCAAGTACCATTTTTGAGTCTTTGGTAAGACGCGACCTGGGATTGAACACAGGTCTCCCGAATTCCATAACAAATAGTACAATCATTGATTACGCAATGTTTCACACGAAAATGTAATAAAATTTCGGCGTATATCATTTCACAATAGAAGAAACAAATTATAAAATAAACATGGATTCCTGGGATGGGGTTCTGTAGCGGTATAAAAAAAAGAAATGCTCACTACTCACTCTCATTATTCAGTTTAGACCATAGGTGTAAGCTGCGTGCGCTCGAAGTGTAACGGTTACAGTCAAAGGAAATGGTACCGGTGACTCGTTTTCAAATCCAGGACGAAGTTGTTTACATTTCATACTGCGCTTATTAGGAGAAGGAAAACTGAATTCAAACCTGTTAAACTCCGCTTAAAAAATTGACCTCGTGTCATATCCTGCCCGATCGGAAGGGTCGGTAAATATGTTTACTCTTGGGAAAAATATGAATGAACGTGGAGGTACCCGTAGTGTAATGGTTATCGTCGTAGGAAATGGACACGGCGACACGAGTTCAAATCCTCGACGAGACTGATTGCATTTCACATAGCACTAATACTCTTGGGAAAGGTATGAATCCAATTATTCTCCCTCCAGCTATGGGTAAATAGTAGGATAGACTGCTTTCTTCAGCCTTGCTGAGGCAACTAGTCTAGGAGAAGGAAAACTCTGAATTCAAACCTGATAAACTCCGCTTAAAAATTGACCTTGTGTCATATCCTGCCCGAGCGGAGAGGTTGGGTAAATATGTTGAATGAATATCTCCAAATAATTTACTTTCGGTCATGTCACCCAGAATATGGCGATATATGGCCAGGAAAAAACGGTTAAGATTTAGTTCTTATGTATGATATACACTCATAACCTATGGGCTGGTAAATCTGGAAAAATAGTTTGCGTTTTACACAAATATCTTCAACTGTCACACCCGTCGTACTCAAGCAATTTCTCTAGCGACCGTTTTCAAACGCTGTGATGTTGCTGGGGTTGGCCGGAAAATGCCGACGTCTCAGGCTGGGTCGACAAGATTTACAGTTAAAGAAACGAGTCAAACGACTTGAATGAATTTCATCATCATCATGTCGCGTCGCCAGCGCGGATATCCTTGACCCTCTCTCGCCATTTCTCCCTATCATTCATCGCCTCCGGCAGGTCTTCAGGGTTACATCCTGTGTCCTCACATAGTTGCTGTATGTATGTTCGTGCTGGTCGTCCCACTCTTGCACATCCATATGTGGGGGTCCACAGGAGTACATCGCTTATGAGCTCGTCCTTGCTTCTCCAGCAGTGTCCTGCGTGTCTGGTTCGTCGAACTTGTATAGTTTTCGTGATGGGGGGCAAGTGTCCGTATAGTTGGAGTCTCATGGGGTGCTGTCGCCAGGACTTGTTTAATACTGCTCTCAACATTCTTGTGTAATTTCCGTCCAGCCTCCTCTCCAGCCGCTTCGTAAGCGTCCATGTGGTGCATCCATATAGCAGTATCGACACAACCGCTGCCTGGAAGAAACTGCGTTTCATTTTATCAGTTAGGTCCGACTTCCATATGATCGAGAGCCTATCGATAGCTGTCCATGCTTTCGTCAGTCGTGTGTCGATGTCTTTTTCGGTTGATGAGATGCTACTTCCTAGGTAGGTGAATTTGTCGACTAGTTTCAGAGAGGCTCCGTCTAGTGTGGCAATGTTCCCGTTTGGTTGTAACACATATATTCAGTTTTGTTTGCATTGACATGGAGGCCAATGCCAGCTGCGGCTCGTTCCAGACTATGCAGTAGTGTCTCTGCTTGATTAGGCGTATTCGCTAGTATCGCCAAGTCATCAGCGTAGTCGGCGTCCGTGATTGTTTTTGCGGGGTACCTTTTGCTTCTTCTCTTAGTCAGCTCGAAGCCATTTTCTCTGATTTTGTCGATCGAAGTCCTAAGCACATAGTCTAGACAGATGATAAAGAGGTACGGGGCTAGTGTGTCTCCTTGTAGTACTCCTGCAACAATGTCGAAGTATTCCGTGTCTCCATCAGGTGAACGTACTTTCACTTTGGTGTTTCTGTAGAGAATCATTATCGCTGCTACTGTTTCTTTTGGTAGGCCGTATGCTAGTAGGATTTGCTCCATCTTCCCTCTGTGTATGGAATCGAAGGCCTTGGTAAATTCGACAAATAGTAATGTCGCCTGTAAGTTTTTTGCCCGAACGCCTTCCAGGATTCTACGGATGGTCAGTATTTGTGAGGTTGTGGATCTATTTCTCCGGAAGCCATTTTGGTTTTTCCTAAGGATGTTGTCTATTTTGGGTTCTATGCGGTTTCGTAATAGGGCATTGTAGATTTTGGCTGCTATGGATGTAAGTGTTATCCCTCGGTAGTTCTTGGCTAGTCCGAGGTCGCCTTTTTTAGGGAATGGAAGGATGCATCCCTACGTCCATCTCTCTATCCTATTTTGACTATAGACTGCGTTGCATTGCCGGAGCAGTATATCGTCGAATTGTCTAGTCTTCCACACTTCTGGGGGGATCTCGTCTAGCCCTGCCGCTTTCCTATTTTTAATTCTTCTGAGAACCAAGTCGAGTTCTTCTTTGGTGAAAGGACCTAGTTTTACGTCTAATTGCTTGCTAATAATTCTGGTGATGGGTTCATCCGTTATTTCCGGTGGGTTTCCTAGTAGATTTTTGAAATGCTGTTCCCACAGTTTTACTCTTTCTTGTTGGCTTGCAGCTTTCAGTTTTGCTTTGGCTGTGCTCTTCCTTCCACTTACTTCGTTTATTGTTTGCCAGGCTATCCTGGATTGTCTGTCTTCCACCGAGTCTCTAATCTTATCTATCTGATTTTGTATGTATTCTGCCTGTTCTTTTAGGTATATTCCTGTTAATTGATGTTGTGCCTTTTCTAGTTCTCGTGCATTTGTGTTTGTTGGGTTCTTTCGATAGCTTTTGGAGGCAGTCTTCACAAGTGTACGTTTTTCTCTGACCGCTAGCGTTTCCCACGGGGCTCTATATTTAGTTCTAGGTTTTGTTGGAATACACTTTGCTGCCGCCTCAAGGTATGCTTCTACAAAATGTTCATATTCGTCATTTGGGGTACCTATTTCTGCCTTCTCTTGTAGTGCTTCGAATCTGTTTCTTAATTCCAATGCATATTTATCTCTAATATCTCTGTTGTTGAGTAGGGCCCAGTCATAGTGCTTGGTTGTCGCTTTACGTGTGGCGTTTTTTCGTAGGCTTAGTCGTACTTTGGCCGTAACTATTCGATGATCGGAGGACACACCCTCGAAAGAGGAGTATGCCTCGCAATTCATCGCACTGTTTTTCCATTTCCTGTTTATAAGGACGTAGTCTATCTGTGCTTTACTCTTATTCGCGTATGTGTAGGTCCATAATTTCCCCTCCCTTTTTTGAAAGTTTGTATTGAGGCATGTTAATCTATTTTCTATCATGAAATCTATTAAATGCTGTCCATTCCTGTTAGACGCGCAGTGTAGGCTGTATTTGTTGTGTCTGTTTTTCCTGATTTGTGCATTCATATCTCCGCCAATGACTAGCAGGTTGTGTTTCGGAATGCTACGTACTAGGGAGGATAGATCTTCGTAGAAGGTGACTATTTCGTTTTCTTCGCTAACACTAGTAGGGCTGTAGCAGGAGATAATTGTTGCTTTGGGGTTGCCATTAAACGTTGCGGCCATCATCCTTGGTTGTATTCTCTCAATGCTGTTCAGTGTTTTTAACGCTCTTGGTCCTAGAAGTATTCCCACCCCTCCTACCGATGCGTTGACAGAGTTTTTCCATGCCGATACAGTCACCAGCATCCATCCATTACCAGTTTCGTGATACTTGATATCTTCGGTGTGCGTGTATCGGTGCTCTTGTATGCAAATTATGTCTATATGTTCTTTATTTTGGCCAACGTTCGTGACACCCACGTGACACTGGTGTTAATCCTAATTGATGACGGAAATCCACTGTAAACCCGACAGACTTAGTTGAGACGGACCTCTGCTTTCTGGCTAGTAAGGGTTGTGTTGCTACTAGTTCGTCAAACTCCCTCGCCTCCGGGCACGAAACCCGCCACTACTTGACTGTATGCTATTTATTTAAAAATATCGAAACAACCCTACTCCCCACCCTGGGATATTACATTTTTCATGAGGTGAAAGATTTTAGGTCGTACTAAAAAAACATGACGTCTATTTTGGGGCTTTTGGTCCCATCTTTAATCATCATCATCATCATGTCGTGCCGCCAGCACGGATATCTCTGATCCTCTTTCGCCACGCCTCGCCATCGTTCATCGCTTCTGGCAGATCCTCGGGGCTACATCCCGTATCCTCACAGAGCTGCTGTATGTAGGTTCGAGCTGGTCGTCCTGCTTTTGCTCGGCTATATGAGGGGGTCGATAGAATAGTACCCAGCATGTCTTGCGCTTCTTACTAGGGTGGTTTGTAAGATGTCAGGCAGACAGTCGTACAGCATTGTTTTGTAGGGCGCTGCTTCCTGGATTTGTTCAAAACAGCACGAAGAATATTCGTGTAGTTCCCATCTAGCTTTTTCTCCAAAGCATTTTGATAGAGCCCAAAAGGTGCAACCATACAGTAGTAAATGCATGACCACGACCTGAAAGAAATCCCGTTTCGCTCTATCAGATTTTGTTTATGGTCGAAAATCTGTCAATAGCAGAATACGCTTCACCAATGCGTAAGTTGACATCACTTTCAGTAGATGAGATTTTGCAGCCGCGGTATATGAACTTGGCTACTAATTTACTAGGCTAGAAGAACAGTAGTAGTACTATTAACCCATAGCTGGGAGGATAAGGGAGTTCATACCTTCCCCAAGGGTATTTGCGTTAGAGTGAACATAATAGCGCGACTGGAATACGAACTCACTTCCTACGATTCCGCAGTCCATCACTTTAACCATTACACAACGAGGACACCCCCTTCAGTTCTTTTGGTCGTTGAAGTAAGAAGAAGGGGATAACTGGCACACTATGCACGGTGTTTTCTGCGTTTAAGTAGGAATTAACTCATTCCGTATCTTTGAACGGTTCATTCGTTCTCTTTACCCACAGACGTTTGAGTCCTCGTACCCCAGCCCCCAAAAGCGAAAGCGAATTGATAAACCCTTTGTCTTTTATTAGGGTTTACTAAACATCCAACCGGTACTTCTGTTTTGGGGAACAGCATCATCCGGCATGCCCCTCACAATCACTTTTATGGCTGATTGAGGTTGTGACCTTGGCAATTCTTGGTTAACTGTTGTTTTAAATAAGGGGTGCAGCATCAATAATTTCTTTTCATACCTAGACTACCGGATGAAATGTTGAACTTTGTCGTCGTTTTTCCGGTCATTGGCCTTTTAAAAACTTATACATTCGTACCTCGGATTAATTCGCTTACGATTTTGTATATGCCATTTAAATTGAAATAAGATTTTCATAATTTGTCACCTTGAATCCGTTATTATTATGAATATGTTTCTTCCGATCAAATCACCTCAATAGAGAATATTTGATATTTGATCATTATTGACTTGTTAAGAAAATAATATATATATTCAGGGTGTCTCAATATACATAGGATATATGTGACTCCTAATAACTCTAATAATAATTATGTTGTGTTCTTTTTTGTTTCAGATTTTAAAATAGTATACAACAACTATTAATCCTCGATCACAATGCCTTGGACAAGAGAGGAAAAACTAATGTCAGAAAAACTAATGAACTCAAATAAGAGCACATATAAAAAGACGACGCTCATATCAATCTTATCTTAATTGATTTCTATATAAGATTAGACATAAAATTGGTTTATGTGGGTGTATATGTTTAAAAATTGATATTAGACTAAGCAAAAAAAAAAACAACAAACACAAAAAACAAAAACAAACAAACAAACATAAAATAAACATAAATAAATAAATCAATAAAAATTAATACAATAAAAAATAAAAATAGCATTTAATATTATTCGACAATGAAATATTACGTTAAACTTATTTGAAACAGAGGGGTTGTAATCAAAGAACAAAAGTGCTTGGATGTTAGTTCTTCCCATTACTCCCGGCTTTCATTGCTAAATTGTACTAATTCAACTACTGAACTATAGTAGGCAGAAAATAATAAAATTACTGCAAGTAAATTGTGTTAATTTATTTTCTAATTTATCAGCGGGTTTCTTGTTCATATTCATTAGAATAAAACCAAATAATTAGAAATCAATAATATCAAGTAAATATTTATTAAAATCAATTTTTAAAGCTCAAAATGAAAAATTTTTTGCTTTAGATTTGAAAATAGTATACTATAACAGCTATTAATCCTCGATCGCAATGTCTTGGATAAGAGAGGAAAAATACTTTGCCTCACTATTTATTTGCCGACAAATTCATTCAAAATTGTGCAAGCCAAATTTATCAGGAAGATTGACTTAACAATTATCCCCAGGAAAGCCAAATTTATCCATGGAAGGCAAAAAATTCAAAATCTAGCTGGAAGATGTCCTGACAACGTGGATGCGGTGAGAGATTCTGTCGGAAGAAGTCTGCACAAGTGCCCCCGAAGACTTTTCCAAGAACTTGGTTTTTCACGTGCATCGTTGCAAAGATTCTTAAAGAAGGATTTTCAGCTCTACCTATACAGAATCCCGGGGCTGGTTGTCCTCGCGGTGTAATGGTTAAAGCGATGGACTGCAGAATCGTAGTAAGCGAGTTCAAACTCCAGTTGCGCTATTGCATTCACTTTCGGACAAATTCCCTTGGTATGAACTCCCTTATCCTCCCAGCTATGGGTTGAATAGTACTACTACTACTAGTTCATCAAGGAGAATGACTTTGGCATTTAACCTACAAAGGTTGATATGTCATTAAAAAAAGAAACCAAACCAAACCAATCAAGAACTGAACGGAGAAAAAAAAGCAACAGAAGTCCCAACAGTTGATCCGAATTGAGTTTCTTCGGTTATTCCTTTCGACATCTGACGATTATATATTTGTCACTTCCTCCCACCAGACAAGACTTGACACAAGGTCAATGACTCGTAGGTCGGATTAAAGTGGGGATTAGGGGAAGGGAAGGTCGGGCACGAGGAGAGGCTCGAGCCCTGCTGGACTATGCTGGTCATCGACCCACAGTGCAATGTGGGCCTGATGAGCCTAGCTGGACTTGGACCCTCTGGTTTTAGCTTAAACTGGACAGCAAGGTCTAGTGCTATACAAGGGCGACAAAGGTGTCAATGATGCAGCTTGCCCACCCAAAGGTGGCCCAGATGAAATTGGAGGCCTTTCGGCCTCGTGTCTGCTAATGATATTCGATACCCATCCGGCACGATTTGTCATCACTGATATAACAGTAGCAGGTTACTAACCCAGTGATATTTTCTTCTTTTGAGATGATTAACCTTCCTTTTGAAATGAAAAACAAATTGATATCTAGTAAGGTTAACGCAGCATTGAACAAGATCAAACGTTGATGTGAGAGAATTTGGATAGGAAGAGTGTGTCACATTAAGCGTCCAAATGAGGAGGGTCAGCTCGTTGACCAATTCAACATTCATGTACAGAAACCTTTCTAGGAGCCCCTGCTGAAGTGCGGGATTATGTAAAGGTTGTTTTACAAAATATAACAAAAAGTGAATTGAATTAGCATGACCAGAAAATTCGATGAACACTTGCGCGTGACATACAGAAATACTGGGCAGCTCTTTCGACCTTATTAGGTCTCACCAGCAGTGTATACCGTGATCTCCTCCACTGGAGATTCAACCAACGACCACAGAATGCAGAGCCCAAACTCTACCACTGAGCCACTTTGTTGGCAGTAAAGTTGGCAACTGTAGTCGAGGGCGACCAGAAGGCTCCCTTTTCAATAGCTACCACACCGAGGTGTAAGGGAGGGTGCTACTCCTTTCCTTGGGTTGTTCCACTTTATCCTTGATACGTACCTTATATCGCTGAGTGTTAAGCAAAGAGGCATCACGTACAGTGGTGTAATGGTTATCGTCGTAGGAAATTGACACGGTTACACGAGTTCAAATCCTCGACGAGACTGATTTCATTTCACATAGCACTGATACCCTTGAATCCAATTATTCTCCCCCCCCCCAGCTATGCGTAAATAGTAGGGCAGACTGTGTTCTTCAGCCTTGGTGAGGCAACTAGTCTAGGAGAAGGAATAACTCTGAATTCAAACCTGAATTGACCTTGTGTTATATCCTGCCCGAGCGGAGGGGTTTGGTAAATATGATCACGTACCATTTTTAATGTCTTTGGTATGAAGTGACTTGGGATTGAACTCAGGTCTCCCAAACCATAGGCGAACACTCTACCCACGAGGCCCAACTAGTCATGGTTATTGCGTGGCCAATTAACCTGAATGTGTCTTTCAAGTTATATCCGTACTCTTTACAGAGGACATGGTCACCTCCAGGGCCACGTCTTCCCAGCAGGATTGGAAATAAAAATTGAATATGTACATAATTAAAAGTGTTTTTATGCTGTTGTATTATGATACACAATTGCAGATTAAATTATCATGTTTTATTTGTGCTTTATATAGGATTATTTGACCTGTTTAAACATATTTTGTATTAAGAAAATTTTCCGTAAATAATTCGCCACTCAACAAGAATTTAAAAAGCACCTGCCTATGAAATTGTTAAGTATTAGTATTCAACCGTTTGGGTTTTATATACTTTTCATTTAGTACTGATAGGAGAAATATATATAATAATCGCTTACAAGGAACGCACAAAAGACAAAAATGTAGACACAGAAATGCTGTAATTACTGAGAAAAGCTGACCAGTGTTTTATAGGTATATTTTGGTCAAGCTACAAATACGATGACTTAGTTCGATTGCAGTCTTTTAAAGTGAGAGGGAAAGTTTAGGTACAATTTAGATAATACTGAGTTTTATCGACAGTCCGTTGCCTGGATGTAGGGTTTTGAGTCGAGTGAGAAAGATGTTCAGTTAGAATCGTTCCAAGTTAATTTGAAGGTCATTTGACTCTTTTGTTGGCTTTTGAGCTGAGAGAAAAAGATTTGGTTCAATTTGAATTATATCAAGTGGCCTTGACAGTCGACTGATCAGAGTTTTGGCTTTTGAGATCAGTGTGAAAGATAACGTTTAATTTGAATGATACGAAGTTGACTTGGATTCGTTCAATTTGGATGATGTTGCGTTGCCTTGACGGTCGTTTGAGTCAGGATTGGGCTTTTGAGCAGAACGAGAAAGATGAGCTTCAATATATGATATCGAATTACCTTGACGGCTATTTAGCTCAAGTATAGGCTTTTGGGCTGAGTGAGAAAGATGAGGTTCACTTTGTAGGATGCCAAGTTACCTTGACGGTCTTTTGGCTCCAGTGTTAGCTTTTGAGCCGGGAAAGAAAGATCAGGTTCAATTTGGATGATGATCCGCGCAGTTCGCTTCATTAGAAAATCTAAAGAGCTAATCGTTTTCACGTAACTTGACACCGCGAACCGCTCATCTTTCCTCGCCTTATAACAAAAACTAAAAAAAAGAAATAAAATAAAATAATAATAATAATAATAAAGATAGAAATAAGAGCAAAAAATAATAAAGTCTAAAAACACTAAACAGGAGTTGATACATGCAGGTGCGAATGACGAATTACTCGGAAGGAAAAAGAGAACACATTGGTGTATCGATTTTCAGTTACATGTATTGAATTACACTTTTACTTATTTCTTTTTACGTCGATGGAGATAAATGGGGAAGAAGAGGGGAGGTGTCAGTAAGCATGAGGATTTTATGTCTATTACCGTCACCCTCTTTCTCTCTCTCTCTCTTTCTCTCTCTCTCTTTCTCTTTCTCTCTCTCACACACATACACTCACTCACTCACTCACTCACTGCGGTTGTTATTCTTATTTCTCCTCCATCTTTGCCTCTTTCAATTGCTTTCTTTTCCTTTCTATCTTTGTGTTACTTTATTTAATGTTATTCTATACTCTCTCTCTCTCTCTCTCTCTCTCTTTCTCTCTCTCTCTCTCTCATTATTTCTCACTTTCTCTTTTTTTCTTATTTTCATATACACACTCACGTGCACACTAGAATTGAAAGACTATATATTTTCTGATAGCTGCATTAAGGATTCACAGTTGAATGAAAATGTGTATCCAGCGCTTAGCTATTTGCTCATTCGCAATACAATTATCGCTCGATTTCTTTCTATCTATCTATCTATCTATCTATCTATTTAGTTTGCTGGCTATCTCACTCAGTTCATGAAGCTACTTAGCTATCGCCGTCTGTTCATATCTGTCTATCTATCAATCTATCTATATATATATATATATATATATAATTTAATTCCTTAAACTATCTAACTATCCTAATATGTTTATATATATATATATATATATATATTTGTTTTTATCAATCAATCTATCTATCTCACTGTTTATAATTGAAATATCGATCTATAAAAGTCTGTTAAAATCTTTCTATCTAGTCTATCTACATATCTATCCGCTAAAAGAAGTTATATATATATATATATATATATACACAGAGAGGGAGAGAGAGAGAAGTATCTATCTATATATTTGCCTTTCAAAAGAAGTTATATATGTAGAGAGAGAGAGAGAGTGGTAGAGGAGAGATAGATTCGGTGAAGATCTTACCCAGCGTACTATCGAACGCTCTCGTGTGCATACCGTTATATTAATCACTGTACGTACAAATCTTTGCGTTTTTGAGCACCAAGTTACCGTAATAGATAAACACGTGGGGATAAAATTAGCTGCACGAAAGAATTACTCTGCGCACCGAACTTTCAACTGCCTCTATACTGTTAAAACCGTTCAATTTTTTGATTGCTTAGTAAACGACGCTATAAATAGAATTGATGATTCAAGTTCAATTCTTGCTCAATGCAGTTAATGTTTACAACGTAGCAATATCCTTTGAAAAAACGTGGGTTCATCTCCTTTTGTAATAAGCATTCTTAGTTATCTGTTGTGATTAAAGATGTTTGCCTCACGAAGTGTAGAAGTTGTAATAAAATGACTGAGGGATTTCGTTTTATATATCTTGCCTTTCGGTTTAGTTAGGCTGAGAACCTTTCGCTTAGCGCATGGGTTAGTTAGGTGCAACATAAGCGCAGATGTTCACACGCGCGCGCGGGGAGGATGTGTCATTCAGAGATGTCAAAATAAAAATTCCTGATAGCAAATGTGACCGCGGGATGTGAATGACGTCATGCACCGGAAACGTGCACGGAGGATTTTGGGGATTTGAGAAAAGTCAGTGAGTTGAGTTTTTACCTCCAAAGAAGGTTGACTTTCGGAGCTCGCCGAGGCCTTGCGGCGGGTGCCGCACGTGGTGGTGGTGGGGGGCAGATGGAAAAGTCAGCATAGAAAGATTGTGTATCTCTCTCCTTATGTCGAAAAGCCTTTTAACTTAAAGGTAATAAAACGTTTCGTACCTGAACTAAGAAGTCGTAAGTGTTTTTGTGTTTCGGGATTCCTATGTTATATTTATGGACATTATGAACGTTTTGCGTACCGGTATGAATATGTCTATTTCACGTATTCATGTATGGCTATGTAACAAAGTGAACGATCTAAAATATTCAGATTGTACGCACTTACCGTAACGGTTATCATCGTCAGAAATTGAATCGGTAACCTGAGTTCAAATCCAGGATGAAGCTGAACGCGTTTCATTTTGTGTTAATAGCCTGGTGAAATCTATTCCAAATATATGGGCAAATAGTTGGGCAGACTGGTTTCTTTAGCCTTGGTTAGGTAACCAGCCTAGGAGAAGGAAAATTTTTGTCATTTAACTATTATTTCTCCTTACCTTATAAATACTATCTTATTAACAGCGACAAAAAAAATTGACATTAAAACTTCACACGGGAGTTCAAGTCCAAACGAATGCTCCATTCATACGGCCTTGAGCCACATCTAAGCAAAAAGCTTTGTGAATTATTTAATAAAAAACTGAGATCATATACATTGTCACTGTTTGTTTCTTATTAAAAAATCTCATTTTGTATGTAACAGTCGCTAAGCAAAATATGATTATCATAGCAAGATTTTTATCAGATTTATTGGATTTAGTAGTCTTTTATGCCATATCAACTGTCGTAGGTTATTTAATGCCCAATCTTGTTTATATGTTGCCATTAGCATAATGCAAGGCTCGTCAAATAAATCACGATTTCGGTAGCCGTTAAGCGGATATATGTAAAACAAAAAAAATTGTGATACATGACCGTTTAAATTTCCTTCGCTTGCGCTCGTGGTAGAATCTTGGATTGGCGTTTGAGTCAACCGGGTTTCGATCCCAGCTTCGGGAATCTAGCCTGTCTAGCCACACTGAAGAGTTCTGATTGAACGAAACAGATCTGTCTGCGGATGACAATATATATATATATATATACTGACGGAGAGAGATTTGTAAATGAATCAGAGTTCATTTGTTTGCACACAGTTAAATGGTATTAAATATAGTCAATCATTAAATCTTTCTATTTGACCTACCATACCCTTTTTTCAAAGTAATATACTTAAGAAATACCTTGAGAATAAAGCAGTATTCAGTCCACTTCATAATTGAATAATATTTATAGAAAGTACAGTTCCAATGACCATCTTTTCATCTTTTATCTATTACTAATATCCCGATTATGACGCAATTAACTCGGAAAAACGACACATTATAGCGTGATTTTATAAGACTAATACACTAAAAATGTTCTCATTCAGAGAACAAATCCAGTTTAATTTGTAATCAAAGGATAATTTTGTGAGGTTGAAACACGTTAAGAAATTAATTTTTGTGTCATTTAAATTCTCAATGAAATTGAGATAAATATAAAATCCTCATTAGATTCCTTCATTCTGTAATAAACCTTATTATTATTATTTACTCATTAGAGTTTTTCACATCAACGTTAGATGATGGTCTCTCGCTGGAGTTTGAGTGACAGCAATCACCTCGAGTCTCCAGGACTCTTCTCACTATTCAGGCCGTCATCAATAATGCTGTCGTTTGGATAGTCTCCACTCGGCCGCCAACTTCCAAATCCTCCAGGCCCTTTAATAATCCTTTAGTTACTGTGCCAAAAGCACCAATCACAATTGGTACAATCGTCACTTTCATGTTCCATATTTTTTTTCAATTCTCTAGCAAGGTCGAGGAACTTATCCTTCTTTTCATGTTCTTTTAGTTTTATTCTGTGGTCAGCCGGAACAGGAAAGTCGACAATTTTGCAAATTTTCTTTTTTTTTTTGTTGTTGTTGATTATTATAATATCTGGTCTTCTAGCCGAGATTAGGTGATCCGTTTGTATGTCAAAGTCCCATAGGAGTTTATGTATGTCATTTTCTAGTTCGGGTGCTTGGTTGTGCATATACCATTTGTTCCTCTGGTCAAATTTAAATTTCTTGCACATTCCTCAGTGGATCACCTTCCCTACTCAGATTATTATTATTATTATAACTAGTAAAATTATTTGCCCTTCACCAGGTACAAGTATTATAATTTTAATGTTATAAAATATACCTGATCAGTTGGTTGGGTTTTATGGCATATAAACCATTGTAGTTTATTGAATGCCAAATCTTCTTTATACATATATAAAATATCTTGGATTTGGTTTGGTTTGGTTTGGTTTTATGGCATATCAACCATTGTACATTATTTAATGCCAAATCTTCTTTTTATATATATATATATATATATATATATATATGATTTGGTTGAGTTTTATGGCATATCAACCATTGTAGGTTATTTAAAGCCAAATCTTCTTTATACATATATATCAACTATATATTATTTGGTTTGGTTGAGTTTTATGGCATATCAACCATTGTAGGCTAATGGCTTCCGGAGAAATAGATCCACAACCTCACAAATACTGACCATCCGTAGAATCCTGGAAGGCGTTCGGGCAAAAAACTTACAGGCGACATTACTATTTGTCGACTTTACCAAGGCCTTCGATTCCATACACAGAGGGAAGATGGAGCAAATCCTACTAGCTTACGGCCTACCAAAAGAAACCGTAGCAGCGATAATGATTCTCTACAGAAACACCAAAGTAAAAGTACGTTCACCAGATGGAGACACGGAATACTTCGACATTGTTGCAGGAGTACTACAAGGAGACACACTAGCCCCGTACCTCTTTATCATCTGTCTAGACTATGTGCTTAGGACTTCGATCGACAAAATCAGAGAAAATGGCTTTGAGCTGACTAAGAGAAGAAGCAAAAGGTACCCCGCAAAAACAATCACGGACGCCGACTACGCTGATGACTTGGCGTTACTAGCGAATACGCCTAATCAAGCAGAGACACTACTACATAGTCTGGAACGAGCTGCAGCTGGCATTGGCCTACATGTCAATGCAAACAAAACCGAATATATGTGTTACAACCAAACAGGCAACATTGCCACACTAGACGGAGCCTCTCTGAAACTAGTCGACAAATTCACCTACCTAGGAAGCAGCGTCTCATCAACCGAGAAGGACATCGACACACGACTGACGAAGGCATGGACAGCTATCGATAGGCTCTCGATCATATGGAAGTCGGACCTAACAGATAAAATGAAACGCAGTTTCTTCCAGGCAGCGGTTGTGTCGATACTGCTATATGGATGCACCACATGGACGCTTACGAAGCGGCTGGAGAGGAGGCTGGACGGAAATTACACAAGAATGTTGAGAGCAGTATTAAACAAGTCCTGGCGACAACACCCCACGAGACTCCAACTATACGGACACTTGCCCCCCATCACAAAAACTATACAAGTTCGACGAACCAGACACGCAGGACACTGCTGGAGAAGCAAGGACGAGCTCATAAGCGATGTACTCCTGTGGACCCCCACTCATGGATGTGCAAGAGTGGGACGACCAGCACGAACTTACATACAGCAGCTATGTGAGGACACGGGTTGTAATCCTGAAGACCTGCCGGAGGCGATGAATGATAGGGAGAAATGGCGAGAGACGGTCAGGGATATCCGCGCAGGCGGCGCGACATGATGATGATGATGATTATACATATATCAGATTACTAGAACCTCACTATCAAATTGTTTAATGCCATATCCAGGACACTCTAAAGCGGAGTCTTACCCCTCTGCAGAGATGCAATTGGTGTATTCTGCAGCCCCAGCCGACCGGGGCATCAGTCATCGTTAAATAGTTGACCACTTCTATTTGACCCATAGACAGAACCAGAACAGATATCGCTTGTAGACTTAGGATCAATGGCAATGAAGGGGTACTCCCCTTACCCCTAACTACAGAACTAGAACCACACCATAGTTGATTTTGTGTCATATCAGGACACTCCTTAAAGTTGGATCCTAGCCCTTTGTAGAGATGCAGTCGGCGTATTCTTCAACCCCAGCAGACTGGGTTATAGAATATTATATGATACTAGAGAGACTAACGAAACTAAATAAGAATGCATATTAAACAATTACACTTATTCTAATTTTATTTGACCTCCATATACAATTATTCATAGGATTTTTAATGCGTTTTCTTTATAATAAAAGTAGCATCCAATATTATTTAAAACTGAATTATAACTTTAATCTTGAATTTACAAACGGAGGGAGTATAAGCGAAGAATACAACAGCTTGTACGCTATCTCTTCACATTACTTTCGGCTTCCATCGCTAAATTTTTCCAATTTAACTATTTTACTTATTTAGAAAGAAAAGAATAAAATTACAGTTTCTTCTTTTTGTTAATGGATTTCTTTATGATTTATCGACGGGAGTTTTGCTCATATTTCTCAAAATAAAACCAAAGAATCAGAAATAAAATAAATTACTAAGTAAATATTTATCAAAATAAAAGTTTTAAGATCAATATACAAATTATCTTTCCCGTTCACTCTGTGAACTGCTTTTTGGTTGTATATATAAATACTATATCATGCTATTAGTATGTATACAAGCCAACACTATTCATAACATGAAACGATTTACTTCATTTAGATTTTAATAAAAGATTAAATCATCATAAATGCAACATGAATAACAAAGAGAATCGTCACGTGGGTGGCGACGTAGTAACAAATTGATAGACACATAATCTCCATTATAACAAGATGCACCAGTTACAAGGGAACCAAGTAGATTAACGATTCGTTTTGTCATATAATTTTTTTTGTCCAATCAACGGATTGTGAGAATACAAGCTTGCTTATGGTTGATGTTTTTCTTTCCTACTCACGTTTCAAATCCACAGTCTCATTAGAGGATTAAGAATTTTCTAGTTCAATTTAAAATCTTAATTAATTTTAAAATTGCTAAAATTATTGATATAACAAACACAACAACGAAATGTTAATTCTTCGTTTTTGAGTAAGCACCACCATTATGATGGGTCATATCCAATGGGAACCCAAAGGGTAAACGGGTCGTCTAGCGGTGAGAAAAAACCTCTTGCCCTGATTATGATATCATATTTACCAACCCCTCCGCTCGGGCAGTATATTTAAGCGGAGTTTAGCAGGTCTGAATTCAGAGTTTTCTTTCTCATAGACTAGTTGCCTCACCAAGGCTGAAGAACCCAGTCTGCCCTACTATTTACCCATAGCTGGAGGGATAATCATTGGATTCATACCTTTCCCAAGGGTATTAGTACTATGTGAAATGCAATCAGTCTCGTCCAGGAGTTGAACTCGTGTCGCCTTGTTCATTTCCTACGACGATAAGCATTACACCACGGGCACCTCCTGATTATGATATAGTTGATATTTCTTCTCTTCTCCCATTCACGTTTCAAATCCACAAAAGTTACTAAATTTGAGCATTACGAATTATTTGCAACGATCAGGTACTGTTTAGTTTACTTATCAAACTCTTTTTAGTTTGGCGCGAAGCCAAAAATTCTCTCACTTGAAGTTCTTAAACGGCCACCCATTGAAGTAATAATCAACCTAAACGCTGCTTAAGCCAGCGTTTCGACAGGAGATTACCAGAAAATCTATGGCGGTACAATTTCAAGAGCAACGACCAGGAAATAATTCAAGAGTCCTCTTAAGAAAAAAGCGACCCGAGACACAGTAACGTTAATGATTCTCAACACCGTATTCATAGAGGTGGCTTGAAGGCGTGGTCAACCGCCATCACCATGATGTCAATTTAAATGCTTCCTACTTCCTGTCCATAACGGAAATTAATGGTTAAGAATTGTTGATTCAAGAGGAGACGAACTCATTTTTTTAAAAGTATTTTAGGCTTGGGTGTGAAAGGCAAGAATTTTTTTCTTTAATAAACTGATTGTGACTCGATACTTCTAAACGATCTGATTCCGTTTATTTTTGTTTCAAGTTCAACAATTTATAGATTTTTATGAGTAATGTATAGTTTGACATAAGGTCAATAATACTGAGACGCTAGTAAGTATTAAATACTAGCAATTAATGGACAGGGCAACATCGCTAATCCTTATGCTGTTATAGACACCGTGTATTTACTTATTTATTTATTTCGAGAATAAAGCAATTTCCAGCTCAATTTGCGAACGAATAATAATTTTATGAGGATAATATACGTTCAGAATTTAGTTCTAAAATCATTTTAATTTTTGATAACACTGACATAACGATGAAATACGAATGAGAATCTTTCATTCTGCGATGTTCACTCTGTACACAAACACAACGAGTCACCGAAAGAGTAGATCAGCTAAATCACAGATGATCTTATTTTTTCCCCAAAACACCGTATTCCCCAGATCTGTCATAGCCAACCCAACATCAAATCTTGACTTTTAGGTATTGCCATTGAAAGAGAGACGGTTGTAGTCTGCGAACAAGGGGAAAAAAAGAACATGATGTGATCGCTGACAGCGATACGAAGAGGACCAAGTAAGGTCAAGATTTTTCACAAAAAATATAGAACTGGAGTCCCACCACCGGATTCAGTTAATACTATACACAAGAAATGCTCTAGGTATGCTGTTTTTTGTGTTAATATGAAGGTCATTCAATAAATAAAGGGCCTTTTTGTTTTGACAAAAACTAAGAAAATTTTTCTTCGGAATTTTTTTTTCGGAAAAGTAAATTCTGCATTGTTTAGAAGTGGCTAATAATAAAAATGATTTTAATCTCGCAAAAATACTTCTTTTGGGATTATTCAAAATAGTTACAAATGAAGCACAATGCTCCAGACTTAAAAAAAAGGTACGTAATTAAATTTTTGGTGGCTGACGAGTGCAAACCCTATGATATTTACCGAAGATTTTTACTAAGTAGTAATTCATTGATTCGTCATTGTAAGACTGAGTCGAAAAGACAGTCTCATAGAACGAAAAAAAAATCACAGGCTCTCCGGTAAAGAAAAGTTTCCGGCGCAGTATCAGTAAAAAAGATCTTGCTGACAGTGTTCTGGGACATGAAAAGACCCTCAACAATCGATTTCCTTGAAAAGGGTGAAACTGTAAACTGTGCATATTTTTATCATCTCTTTATGCAATATAAAGAATAAACCTCGAATTAAACGGCACGATCATTTTTGGACAGACCTCGTATATATATATATATATATATATATATATATATGCATATATATATATATACACACACACACACAAGTATATCATTTATATTTCAGCACTCGTAAAGCAAATGCGTTGGTTGATTAGTCAATCAAGGAAAATCCTCTTCGCAATCGCCTCACAGATGAGCCATTTTCACCCGAACATTCTTGGAATTTTATCTATTTTTAATTTTTCTTATAGACAGTTGTCTCTGAGAATTAATATCCCGCATAGATTGTTAATATTCTCTTCCTTTATTTTATTATATCATTATCAATTCTCAAACCATTATCTTACACGTCACATAACTTACACGGGCTACTTTATTGACTAGCATAGTACATGTCAGGTTGACGAGATAATTTACATACCGATTGCTACGTATCACAAGAGTATTTATACGTTTTGCCGAGAATTAAAGTGTTACTCCACAGCCCTTTGCGGAGGATGAGTTTAGGATGTTTTCAATATAAATATCCTTGGATTTCCGAGTTAAAATCCAAAGGAATATCATAAAAAAGAATTATGTTTATCATATCATATTTACCAACCCCTCCGCTCGGTCAGGATATGACACAAGGTCAATTTTGAAGCGGAGTTTATCAGGTTTGAATTCAGAGTTTTCCTTCTCCTTGACTAGTTACCTCACTAAGGCTGAAGAACCCAGTCTGCCCTACTATTTACCCATAACTGGAGGGAGAATATTTGGATTCATACCTTTCCCAAGGGTATTAGTGCTATGGGAAATGCAATCAGTCAGGTCCAAGATTTGAACTCGTGTCGCCGTGTCCATATCCTGCAACGATAACCATTACACCACGGGCACATGTCAGGTTGACGAGATAATTTACAATTATGAATTATGTTTATTAAATCGATATACGTAAAAAATATTCCAAGAAACAGGAAACAAAAGAAATATTACTAAACAGCGACAGTTTTGTCCGAGCGTCTTCGTATACGTTAACTGTAACTCATATAGAAAGCTAAGCCCCCCCATCTCCACTAAAAAAAACAGGTGTCCTGTGTATTTCACTAGATTGCATCTGATTGTGAGGCTTCTATTCTTGAGATCTTGTGAGTGTGTAGTATACATTGACTGTATCCCATACAGAGAGCTAAGACCCCCTAAAAAAGAGGTGTCCTGTGTATTTCACTAAACTACATCTAATGGTGAGGTTCGATTTCCAGAGATCTTGGGAGTGTGTAGAAGCCCTTTAATGTCATTACACTAGGTTCAGTCAAGCCTAGTACCTGTTAGCGGCCTGCGTATGGATCAAATAGATTTGTTTTTAATTATAGTTTACTAAGAATTACTATTGATTACTATGTCTCCTATAGAGAAGTAAAACTCCCTAAAAATTAGATGCTGTGAGATTGACGCTAAACTGCATCTGATGGTTAGGCTTCAATTCTGGAGATGTGATTGTGTGTAATACCCCGTTATTGCCATTACTGCTAGGTTCAGCCTGACTTTGAGCGGTAGTACCTATTAGGGCCTTTATATGGGTTAATTCGATTTGTTTAAAATTATTCATAATCGAAGTGAATACCTCATATCTTATAACTGTAAAGTATTTGCATTAAGATAAGTTTACTAAGGATTATTATTCCCATTGGCTTGTGGGTAGAATGTTCACCAATGGGCCGGGAGACCGGGGTTCAATCCCAGGTCGCGTCATACCAAAGACTTTAAAAATGGTACTTGATACCTCCTTGCTTAACACGTAGCAATATAAGGTACGTATCGAGGGTAAAGTGGAGCAATCTAGGGAAAGGAGTAGCGCCCTCCCTTACACTTTGGTGTTGTAGCTATTGAAAAGAGAGCCTTCAGGTCACCCTCGACTAAACGGAGACAACTTTACTTACTGTTATTGTCTATCCAGGTTCAGCAGTAGTACCTATTAGAGTCCTTTATATGGGACAATTAGATTAGTTTAAAAATTATTCGCAATCGAAGTGAGTACCTCATATTTCATTACTGTAAATTATTTATGAGTTCAAATCCTGGACGAGGCTGATTGTATTTCACAGAGTAGGGAAGACTAGGTTCTTCAGCTTTGGTGAGGCAACTAGTCTAGGAGAAGGAAAACTCTGAATTCAAACGTGTTAAACTCCGTTTAAAAATTGACCCTGTGTCATATCCTGCCCGAGCGGAGGGGTTGGTAAATATGGTAAATTATTTATGACATATCGACCATTATAGGTTATTTAATGCCAAATCCGGCTTATACATATTCATCAAATATACATATAATTTGTAAACGCATTTTGTTGTCAACTTTCTGATCGAGACTGACTTCTTTGCACACAGCTCAAGTATTGCTATATAACAGTCACAATTTAACATCAGTGGTTTGTTTACTCATATTCTAACGTAATGGCCAAAGGATTTCGGTTCATGCCTTTGAGTTTGGTTGGGTTCGGGACCTTTCGGCTCAGCGCATGGATAAGTTGGGTGCAAACCTTGATGTAGGTGGTAACGCGCATGCAGGGCGGACGAGCCAATCAGAGATGTCAAAATAGCCCGAGATGACGGAATGGGAGGACAGGGTGCCTGTGACGTCACGTACCGGAGGCGCGCGGAGGAATTTGGGGAAATCTGAAGAAAGTTAGAAAGTTGAGTACTTGACGCCAAACGAGGAGGATCGACTTTTGGAGCTCGCAGACGCGAGGCGAACTTGCGCCCTATGGGGGCCGCTCGAGATGGGGGCCAAATGAATAAGACAGCATGTGTCTCTCCTCCTTATGTCGAAACCTTTAACTCAAACTTAATAAAAAGGTTTCGTACCTGAACAAGAAGTCGTTACGTGTTTTCGAATTTCGAGATTCGTATGTTCTTTATATGTTCTGAGTTTTCTATATGAACATTATGTATATATGAGGTCATGAACATTCGAAGTCCATTTCACCCATTTCGCACATGGCCATATTCGTGTACATGGCTATGTAACAATATTTTGTTCTGTTTGAACCATATATCGAAACCTGTCAGGTGCTACTACTCCGGGTCAGAGTTGACCTGGTAGTAATGGCAATAAAGGAATACTCCTTATTCCCGAAAGCTCCAGCATTACAGGAGCCTCACCTTCAGATTTTTTAATATTACATCCAGGAAACTCGTTGGGGAGGGTCTTACTCTTCTGCAGAGTTGCAGTCGGTGTATTCTACAGCCCCAGCCAACTGGACCATCCAAAACACACGTTGGGGGAGTCTTACATTTCTACAGAGATGCCGTCGGTGTAACCCTCAGCCCCAGCTCAATGGACAATTCAAAACACTCGTTGAGAGAGTCTTACTCTTCAACAGAGATGCAGATAGTGTTCTCCCCAGCTCCAGCTGATTGGGACATCCGGACACTCGTTGGGGGAGGCCTACCTTATTGCAGAGGTGCAGTCGGTGTATTCTACAGCCCCAGTCAACTGAGCTATGAATTATTTGTATTAAGAATAGTTTACTAAGGATGTTTATTGATCACTGTATCCCCTAAAGTGTTTTTGGCCCCCTAAAAAATGAAATGACCTGTGTATGACACTAAGCAGTATCTGATGGTGAGGGTTCAATTCTGGAGTGTGCTGCACCCCTTTATTGCCAATACTTCCAGGTTCACTCAGACAGGGAGAGGTATGAACTGTCAACGTGCCGTGTATGTGTCAGGAGGAGTAGTTTAAAAATTATTTGTTTGGTTTGGTTTGGTTTGTTTTGGTTTGGTTTTATGGCACACCAACCACTGTAGGTTATTGAATGCTAAATCCATTTTTATACATGTAAGCAGTTCTATTTCAAACAATCCAGCTTAGCAAAATTACACAGCTTAGTTCTATTTCACCCATAGATACGGCACTATTAGGTACTACCACTCCAGGCCAGAGTAGACTTGGGAGCGATGGCTATGAAAAGGTACTCCACATTCCTCTAAGCTCAAGCATTACTGAAACCACACCATCAGATTATTTAAAGTCAAGTCAGGACACTCGTAGGGATAGGGAGTTCTCCCTCTGCAGAGATGCAGACAGGGTATTCTACATCCATAACCGACTGGGTAAAACTTACTCGTATTCGATCGGAATATCTTATATCATATAACTACATTATTTGTATAAAGAATAGTTTACAAAGGATTATTATTGATTACTTCTGTGTGCACAGTCGGCTAGAGGTGCAGAATACATGGACTGTTGCTTTGCAGAGGAGTCAGACTGCCTCCCCAACTAGAGCCCTGGATATGGCACGAAACAATCTGATGTTGAAGTTCCAGTAATGATGGAGCTTTGGGGAATGCAGAGCACCCCTTCATTGCCATCGCTCCCAGTTCCACTCTGGCCTGGAGTGGTAGCACCTGGTAGGGTCCAATCAATTGGTCAAATAGAACTAAAATACGTACTTATGCTAAACTGAACAGCTTGAAATAGAACTGTTTTACATGTCAACTGTCTACTTATGCTAAACTGAATTGTTTGAAATAGAACTGTTTTAACATTAAACTGGGTGTAAACAAAAAACTACGCTTATACTAAAGTGAATTGTTTTAATTAGAACTGTTTCCCTTCGTTGGCATTGCTCCCTGGTCCACTCTAACCCGGAGAAATAACACCAGATCGGGTCCTACCTATTGGTCAAATAGAACTGTTTGACATTTAAAATGAATGCAAAAATTACTGATACCAAATTGAATTGTTAAAAATAGGACTGTGTGTAAACAAAATCTATATTCATACTAAACTGATTTGATTGAATTAGAACGGTTTGAAATAGAAATGCTTTTACGATTAAACTTGGTACTCATGCTAAACTGAACTATTTGAAATAGAACTGATTATTGGTATAAAAATGGATTTGGCATTAAATAACCAACAATGGTTGATATGCCATAAAACCCAAACAACCAACAAACCATATAACACTGGTTTGGTTGGTTGGTTGGTTGGTTGGATTTTATAGCATATCAACCTTTGTAGATTATTTAACGTCAGATCTGTTTTTATGCAAATAGTTCTATTTCAAACAATTCAGTTTAGCTTGAGTACACAGTTTAATTGTCAAAAACATTTCTATTTCGAACCATTCAGTTTATTCTAACAGTTCTAATTCAGCTAATTCAGTTTAGTATTAGTACAGATTTTGTTTACACACAGTTAAATGTCAAAACAGTTCTATATTAAACAATTCAGTGTAGTGTAAATAGAGTTTCAATGACAAAAACAGCTCCATTTCAAACAATCCAGATTAGCATAAGCACGCAGTTTAAATGTAAGTACAGTTTGATTGTCAAAAACATTTCTCTTTACAAGCAATTCAGTTTAGTCAAACAGTTCTAATTCAAACAATTTGACGGACTGTTTCGTTGTATCACGACTCTTCAGTGTGGCTAGACACGTAGGATGCTTGAAGATGGGATCGAAACCCGCCCAATTTTACGTTAGACTTAGTATCATACCGCTCAGTCAGCAAGCGAACCACCATATAACAGTGTGTAAACAAAAGATTAGTATTAAAAAAACAAGCGGTGAAGAAATTTCAGATTGCAACTGAAAAAGAATCGATTTGCCTTGTGCTCACCTTGAAGATTGCAGTTATTAATGAGAGAAATCAGCAGGAGATTTGCCCAGTGGACGAAGATATTGTGTTACAGAAGCCGAAACAACAGTAAAGGTTTTCAAGCAGTGGAGAAAGAAGGATGACTTGCAATGCGAAAACCCTGTATTACTGAGAGGTTTCCGGTTATCTAAAATGAATGTCACTTTATTCATAAAATTATAAGATTTATACAAAATGAATTGAAATTTAAATTAAATCTTTAAAATGAACATATTTTTACATAAAATACTTTTTATGTTTAAATAAACCAACTGTACAAAATTTCTCCTGGAGGAAAGAAAAGATCGAAATATTTCATTTAAATCAATATTAGAGAAACTTGATGATTTTATTTATTTATTCATTTTTTTTTTTTTTTTTTTGGCACAATGTCTGATACTTTTAGCGGTAAATTGACAACACCTGGCAGAAAAAAATTATTTTTTGATTTGTTCTCTTTTTTTTTTTTTTTTTTTTGACGTTAAAGACCAGATTAATAAACATGAAGGTTGTTATCAATTTTAAAAAAGATAACAAAGGAAATTAAAAATTAATTGATAATCATTTTTTAACTAAATCTTTCTTTTTGATGGTAGTGAGAAAACAGGATTTAGGAAGTCATAGAAAGACTTTCTCTTCACAGAATCAAAGAAAGAAAAATTCTATTTGTTTTTTATGAAGTGTTTATTCTGAGTAAGCGATAGATTCCTGATAATGTCCCCCACAACCCCCAGAAAAACCAAGAAAAGATTCAATTTTTTTTTTTTTTTGCTTGATATGAACCCATGTCGTTATTCTATGAAACAGACTTATCATATTTACCAACCCCTCCGCTCGGGCAGGATATGACACAGGCTCAATTGTTTAAGCGGAGTTTAACAGGTTAGAATTCAGAGTTTTCCTTCTCATAGTCTAGTTGCCTCACCAAGGCTGAAGAACCCAGTCTATCCTACTATTTACCCATAGCTGGAGGGAGAATAATTGGATTTATACCTTTCCCAAGAGTATTAGTGCTATGTGAAATGCAATCAGTCTCGTCCAGGGTTTGAACTCGTGTCGCCGTGTCCATTTCCAAAGACGATAACCATTACACCACGGGCACCTCCTTAAAATATCATTACACCACGGGCACCTCCTTAAAATATCATTACACCACGGGCACCTCCTTAAAATATCATTGTCTTTCTTGCTTCCATTGAAATATTTTACTTAATACGATCTATGCACTTTATGTCCTTTTAAATATATACTATTTGGAAGTATCGATATCATAGCAAGAAAATCGGTAAAGCCGTTCGGTTCCTGTTGTAAGTGTGGTCCATAATGATATTTGAACTTCTATTTAGGGAGGAATGAAAGATTCTAATTAACAATGGTGGGTTACAAGTTTTGCAATATTTTGGTAATGTGGGGTTCACTTCACCGGTTCCGGATGATTTTGCCAAGATCGAGAAGATTATGAACCACACTGGATTGTAAGATGCCAAGCCCACCTGGTACTCTGCGAGGGATATTCGCCGGATTTGCATCTATGGCATAGAGCAGGGCCTCGGAATCCTTGCTTTTAGGCTTACCTGATCTTGCCTTGCCAGATCATTGAGGTTCTTCCCACCAGAAAAAAACATTTCTTAAATGATGTGACTGTGCAGTAATCAAATTCTCGTTTGACTTTCACACAACAAATGCTTTTCGCGGTTTCCATGGTGTCATGGTGCCAGTTAGGACATAGTTTGGTTTGGTTTGGTTTGGTTGGGTTTGGATTTATGGCATATCAACCATTGTAGGTTATTTAGTTTTTATACATAAAATATTCAACTTTTATACATAAAAACAGTTCTATTTCTAACAATTCAGTTTAGCATAAGTATACATTTTAGTTCTGTTTGACCCATAGATAGGGCCATATCAGGTGCTACCTCTTCGGGCTAGACTGGACCAGGAAACGATAGCAATGAATGGATATTCCGAATTCTCCAAAGCTCCAGTATTACTGGAACCTCATCATCAAATTTTTAGTGTCATATACAGGACACTCGTTGGGGAAGTCTTACCACTCTGCAGTGAAGCTGTTGGTGTATTATACAGCCCCAGTGGACAGGGCAATTGAAACTCGTAACGTATAAGTTCCCGAGCACTTTGCACGTTCATTTGTGCAGCTTTTAAATCGCACATGAAGTGAAGCGAGCTAAGTCGGCTGCGTCTGTAAAATACACCGACTGCATTTCTGCAGAGGAGTAAGAGTCCCTAAACAAGTGTCCAGTGGCCCAGTCGGGTGAGGCTGTACCATACACCGACTGCATTTCTGCAGAGGAGTAAGAGTCACTAAACAAGTGTCCTGTGGCCCAGTCAAGTGAGGCTGTACAACATACCGACTGCATTTTTTCGGAGGGGTAAAGCCCCACCCAACAAGTGTCCTGGATATGATACTAAACAATCTGATGGGGAGGCTCCATTAAGGCTGGAGTTTTGGTGAATGCGGAATAGCCATTGCTCTCAGGTCGACTAAGGCGCAGAGTAATAAAATTTGATAGGATCCTATCTATGGGTCAAATAAAACTGTTTGACATTTAAACTGTATGCACACAAATGAATAATACTAAACTGAATTGTTTTAAAAAGAGCTGTTTGAGCATTCAACTGTGTGTAAATAAATGACTGACATATAATTGAATTGTTATTGATACATATGAATACTCCCATTTAGCTTTAATCTATTGTAAATTGAGTTGTTTGAAATAGAACTGTTTGATCATTTAACTGTGTGTAAACAAACGATCGATGTTTAATTGAATTGTTAGTGAATTTGGAACTATTTATCTTTCTTGACTTATGTTTACAAATCATACATATCTTATATATAATGTATAAAGAGGATTTGGCATTACATAACCTACAATGGTTAATATGCCATAAAACCCAACCAAACCAAATCCTATATATTTAATATATATGTATAAAGAGGATTTGGCATTAGATAACCTACAATGGTTAATATGCCATAAAACCAAACTAAACCAAATCAAACCAAGTGAAGAAATATACAACATGTCAACGCACAAACTACCATGATACTATTATCAAGAACGAGTATCTTTTCGACCGTTTAAACTGTTTCGGTCCCGTGATATACTTTTGACTCTCTAGTGTATCTGTTAAATCGAACATTTTAGTTATTCACAAATTTTGTTCCGCACGAATGCCGCCTCATTAAAAATATCATAAAATAACTCCGGAAGGCTTTATCTGCCGTTAAAATCAATCAATCAATCAATCAGTGTTAGAATCTTTATCGATATTTTAATCTGTCGGTAACTATAATTTGGAGTAGCAGTAGAATTCTCTGATATCCAAGAAATTTTGCCTCCCATAATTCGTATTTAGACTCATTGCTATCAAAAAGTATTTTGGCAATTCTGGAACCATGACCTGTTAGAATTCTTGTCATGATTTTGATATTTTGTTCACGGAATTCAGTGTAAGTAATCCAAAAGATACGTCTTCTTGACAGAAACTTCAACCAGCAATTGAGTTTCTTAGTATTTGAGGATAGTTGCATACGATTTTAAATGCTTTCAGTCCTCGTCCCTGATTAGCCAATTTTTACCGGAAGTGCCAGTTGCTGGCGGGAATGTTCATAAATTGGAATGACGATTCTGCCTACAGCTTATACCTCAGACTCCAAGACAGTCCTTTTCTGACCAGCCGTTTTGGGTATATGGTTGGTTCGGGATCGTATTATGCAAAGCCCATCAGCCGCGTCTTGTGGGCAAGACTGAACCATTCCTCGAGTCACAGGGGGCCGTCCTTCCTGGCTTTAACCCTTTCCAGAGGGGCTAGACTTATCCCCAAGCATCTTTTTTCGGGGCCCGAAGAATTTTTGTGCATTCTGGGCTGCGATCCTGCGCTTAGAAGCACATGAATCTCGGCATTGTGCCACATTCGCTCGTTTAATGGGGCATATAATGAATGAATATACTCAAGACAATCCTCTCTTGGGACACCGTGTTGGGGTACGCGATGTGGCTGAGGATAGGGTTATCATTCGGTTGAGATTGCTTGACGCGGGTGCCGGTGGTGCCCAGCAGTTGCATCTCATGGCCGACATACTCCTCGAGCATTAAGGGAGGGGGGCGTCCCCCAGGCTCTAACCATCTACAGAGAGGCTAGGTTTATCGCCTTTTTAGAAGAATACCCTGTGCCGTATTCACGCGTTCGGTGGAGTTCGGTGGAGTTCCTGATAAATAATTATACCCAAAGACAGTCCAACGATCAGTAAAAGTTAAATATCATTATCTATCTATCAAACGAGTTACTATTAAAATCTTTATTATAATTGTATATATTTTGGAGGTGCCCGTGGTGTAATGGTTATCGTCGTAGGAAATGGACACGGCGACACAAGTTCAAACCTGGACGAGACTAATTGCATTTAACATAGCACTAATACCCTTGGGAAAGGTATGAATTCAATTATTCTCCCTCCAGCTATGGATAAATAGTAAGACAGATTAGGTTCTTCAACCTTGGTGAGGTAACTAGTCTAGGAGAAGGAAAAGTCTGAATTGAAACCTGTTAAACTCCGCTTAAAAATTGACCTTGTGTCATATCCTGCCCGAGCGGAGGGGTTGGTAAATATGATAATTGTATATATAGTTATTTAGAATATTTCACTTCTTCTTATATAGAAGTATTAATATCATCATCGACCTCATTCCCAATGGGAACCTAATGAATTCACGTATAACCTAAAAGTAAAAAGTAAAGTTGGCAACCTTAGTCGAGGGTGACCCGAAGGCTCCTTTTTCAATAGCTACTACACCGAGGTGTAGGGGAAGGCGTTACTCCATTCCCTGGATTACTTTATTTTACCCTTGATCCTTACCTTACACTGCTGAGTGTTAAGCAAGGCGACATCAAGTACCATTTCTTGAGTCTTTGCTTTGACTCGAACTGGGATTGAACCCCAGTCTTTCGGACCACTGTACTCATTAGTCCCCTGGCCCGGCGAACGTATAATCTAGTTATTATCAAACTGTGGCCTTGTGTAGAAAATTTACAACTCCGAGCCACACTTAGCATAACGGTAAATGTTGTAAGAAATGGAATTAGTGACAAGAGTTCAAATCTTCGACGAAACTGTTAACGTTTTAGTTCGCGCTGATGCCTTTGAGAAAGTCATTATTCCATCAGTTATTTCCTCAGCTTTTCTTAAATTGTAATACTGACTTTGGCAATCAGTATAAAAGATAGCGAACGTAGTCGAGGGCGACCAGAAGGCTCCCTTTTCAATAGCTACTACACCTAGGTGTATGGGAGAGCGTTTCTTCTTTCCCTGGATTGCTCCACTTTACACGGACCTTATATTGCTGAGTGTTAAGCAAGGAGGTATCGAGTACCATTTTTAAAGTCCTTGTTATGATGTGACCTGGGATTGAACTCAGGTCTCCCAGTCGATTGGCGAACACTCTACCCATTAGGCCAGTTAGCCTAGCAATCAATATAGGAGAGGGAAAACTCTTAATTTAAAGCCGCTGTACCCGACCCTAAAAATTGACTTTGTGTCTCTTCCTGTCCATGGCATAAACTTCCCAATGTAGCCATTATAGACTTGTATTTTCCTCAGCTTTATTTCTTTTTGATGTCGAGCATTTCTGAAGAGCGGAGTGATTTTTTTAACACAAACTGAAATTGGCTTTTCAGATCTTTAAATATGCGCGATGCTAAAGAGTTCACTCCCGACCTCATTTCAATACGTAACGCTATTAACATATTTTTGTTTCTTTATAAATCTTTGCAACATTCATTTGGAATTTCACAACCAAAAAAGTAATGATGCCATCACCATCATCATCATCATTAGCAATATCATTTGCACTAATCTTAAAAGCAAAGGTAATTGAATTCATTCATATCAGTGTTCTTTACTTTCTTTTGTTTTTATTAATAGAACCAAATGAGAGAGACCCCCGTGGCGTAATGGCTAACGAGCTAAACTGCGACATCGTTGTAAATGACTCCAGACACGCTATTACGTTTACGTAGAAAAGGGCATGAACTGTCTTAGTATCACTACTGTTCTTCTACAAGGATGTCTTTGACATTAAATAACCCATGAAGGTTGATATTTCATTAAAAGAAGAGGGTGTCCTCGTGGTGTAATGGTTAAAGCGATGGACTACGGAATCGTAATAAGCGAGTCTGTAATCCAGTCGCACTATTACGTTTACTTTCGGCCAAATACCCTTGGGAAAGGTATGAACCCCCTAATCCTCCCTGCTGTTCTTCTAGGAGAATGGCTTTGGCATTAAATAACCTGCAGAGGTTGATATGCCATTAAACAATTAAACCAAACCAAACCATTAAAAGAAGAAACGGAAACGAAACCAATATGCTCTTATCTCCAGCAGGTTATTCGTCTGAAATGATGTGTAGGAAATGGATTAAGCGATCCAAGTTCAAGTTCTGGACGAGGTTGCTTGTGTTTCATTTTGCGCTAAAGCGTAGGAAAAGATTCGAATGCATTTCTTCTTCGCCAAGCTATCAGTAGGGCAGACTAGGCCCTTTAGCCTTAATACGGCAAGTAGCTCAGAAAGAAAAAAATGTAATGTAATTGAATGGCTCATAGAAAATTGAATGAATAAATATATAAAGAAATAAAGTAGAGAGTAGTCTTCGAATAGGAAGGCCCCGGCACTCGGGTAATTAAAAATGACTTGGGAGAACTGGAGTTCCAAAGATCATGTACGCATGCGCCGGGAGAGCGGGTGGATATCTCTCCCTTCTACACGACAGGCGGAAGTGAGGGGACGACTCGTGTCCTTTCAAAAGAGTTGGCGATAAGAATTGATAAGTTAATGACGTCAGTTGAACACAAGGGACAAAGATACAAATAGTCGAAAGTTCACCAACCATATTTTGGGGGGGATTTAAAGGGGGTGTCAGACCAAGCGGACAAGTACGTTAAAACCAGGAAAAAATTCAAGGTCTGTGCCTACTCTCCCTTTCCCACCACGATACGTTGCTTATTTTTGTCTAGTTGACGCCGTCATCTTAGTTTCTAAACTGTCTTTGTACCTCTCAGTGAATACTTGCGACCTAGTTGTAAATAAACCTTTGAGTAGTAAAAAGTGGACGAACGCTAGACTCTGTTAAACTACTCAAAGGTTTATTTTCAACTTGGTTGTAAGAAACTGAATAGCCGTTTACACATATATATTAAAAATATGATTTCTAAACACATTTTGTAGATAGAATTTTGAAATGTGCCTGAGTTCATTTTTGTTTGCACACACTTGAATGGTTTCACTTACTTCAATCTAATACAAATAATGCTATTTACTATTGATTATTTGTTTGCACACAGTTAAAGTTTTTCGAATATTTTTTTTCAACACTTACTTAAACATCAGTCATTCGTTTACACACAGGTAAATGATCAAATTGTTCTATTTCTAACAATTTAGTTTAGCATGTCAACAAAGGTGAATGTTTATAAGTATTGCTATGTATCACTAATAATTCAATTAAACATCTGTTATTTGTTTACTACACCCATTTGAATGATTAAACAGTTCTATTTCAAGCAATTCAATTTGGTATATCATTTGTTTGCGCTCAGTTTAAATGTCAAACAGTTTTACTTGATCCATAGATAGGACTTATTAAGTGCTATTACTCTGGAGTTGACCTGGAAGCAATGGCAATGATGGGGTACTCCACATTCCCCGAAGCTTCAGCATTACTGAAGCCTCACCATCAGATTGTTTAAGGTCATATCTAGGACACTCATTAAGGGGGTCGTACCCTTCTGCAGAGATGCGCTCATTGTATTCTTCAGTCCAAGCCGTCTGGGCCATCTGATTTGCATGTGGTTAAATGATATTAAGTATTCCCAATACAAATAATTTGCCAACAGATCTATTTGACAGATGACTGATACAGTAACTATTCTTACAAGTTAAAGTGAAGCTAAGAGTAGTAAATCAGTAATCTTTTTGCTTAGATCTGCCACAAGGCCATATAAATGGGGCATCCGATGAGAGTAATGTAAATAAAGGGGAACTCCACACTACTCAGAACTTAAAACTGGAGGCCAACCCCCAGATGCAGTTTAGTATCAAGAAACTTCTTGGGAGGGATCTTACCCCTCTACATGAGATACAGTCAGTGAATTTATTCTAAGCCTTACAATAATGCATAATAAGAGAAAGCTGGTAAGAAAAGAAACAGAATTTGTGATACATAAAAATTATTTTCATAGATAAAACAAGACAAAGACTTTAAATTTGGTTTGGTCTGGTTTGGTTTGGTGGTGCTTTATCAGTCCTTCTAGGTTATTTAGTTGGTTTGTTGGTTGATTGTTTTGTTTTACGGCGTATCAACCCTTCTCGGATCATTTAACACTGAATTAAAATTCAAACAATTCAGTTTAGAAGAAGTATACTTTTTCTTTACAAACAGTTAAATGTCAAAACAGTTCTATTTCAAACAATTCAGTTGAGAATAAGTACACAGTTTAGTTCTATCTAAAACAGTACTACTTCAAACAATTCAATTTAGCATAAGTACGTAATTTCAATGAGAGAAACAGTTCTATTTCAAACAATTCAGTTTATCTTAGGTACGCAATTTAGTTCTATTTAACCCAAAGATAGAACCCAATCAGATGCTACTACTCCTGGCTAGAGTTGACCTGGGAGTGATGGCAATAAAGGGGTACTCTGCATTCCCCAAAGCTCCAGAATTACTGGAATCTGGCTATCAGATTGCTTAGTGTCATATCCAGGACACACGTTGGGGTTGTCTTATTCTTCCGCAGAGAAGTAGTCGCTTTATTCTACTGCACCAGTCGACTAGGCAATAGGTTATTTAATGCCAAATTATATATATACATATATATGTTTCACACACACACACACACACACACACACACACACATATATATATATATATATATATATATATATGTCTCTGCCAAATGATTAACTTGTTCAAGTATTTTTCCAGTGTCATCTGCTCGGCTGATATTCATCGTCAAGGATTTAAACTGACCCAGAGTTCACAATCTGTCATTCAAATAAAAGACTCACTGTATTTTCCACTGTTTAGTGGATATAACTTAATTAAAATGCTACAGTACCGGTCAATAATAGATATCACCAATCAATTTTGTAAAACTAATCTCTCGAGCAAGGTCTTTGTGGATTTTCGAATTTCTTTAATTTTTCTTTATTTTTATGATTTGTATAAAATGGTATATTTCAATCTGGTATTTTCCTCCAATTTAACTATCTAACAATATATAGCCTGTTTTGATGCTGGGAAGAGTGCGGAAACATGCAGAGAAATCTGCACTTATTCATATAGATAAAATTATTATTTTCTGTTTGGTAGCCAACAAGTATTTCTATAAGTTAACCATCTTCTTTCTAAGGAGATAGTCTACGAGAGAGAAGAAAAATCTAACTGAACACCTAAAGTTTTTATGGTTCAGATATATTCTTTTCTTTTCTATGTTGCTTTCTTTCTTTCTTTCTTTCTTTTCCAAATTTATATGACTTGTGTGGATAATTCACTTGTAATATTACGGACGGGCGCTGTCGTCAATCAGTGAAGGTGTCACGAGACTAGCACGTGCGGGCAGAATGACCTGCAAAGTTAGACGTGATTTTAAAATAATCACAGATGTATTATCACGTGTTTTCACTAGCGACATCGAGGATCTTCAATTTGTTCCCCAAAATCTCTATATAAGTAATGAGATTTTGGGAGAGTTGAAGGCAGTTGACAAAACGGGTGCGTTAAAGTTTCCGGGGGCCCCGACCATTCCTATCCCAGTCTGCTACGACCTATCTGCAATGACAGGTGTATGTCAAATAGCCAGCTCTCACCCACACCCCGTCACCACCGAGAGGAAGGGAGAAGAAGGCCGCAACAAAAATGAACTTTTCGAGTTGCAGCGATCATAAATAATAAACGACTGCTATATTTTCTCCCCTTACCTTCGAGTTTGGGTATTTCTTTTTCTGCGGACTTCTTTCTTTACAACACAAAACGTTGGTCCTATGGTACACACTGAGAAAACCGGAAAGAATAAAATAAGCAAACAAAACGAGAATGAGGATTTAAAGAAAATATATATCCTTCAGATATTTCTGTTTATCTCTGACAATTTTCGGGTCTTAACCAAACCCTATCGCGTGCCCTGTTGGCGGGACTCAGAATGTGCTGACTGTATTCAATCTGCAGAGGAATTAGACCTCTAAAAATGGGTGCCCTGAGTATGACACTAAATTGCATCTGATATTAAGACTAGTTCTAAAGATCTGGTTAGAGTTGCGTACTCCTTCATTGCAATTACTCATATATCCACTCTGACTCGGAGTGGCACTGCCAATTAGGGTCCCATAAAAGGATCTGATAGATATATTCTAAAATTATTCGTATTTGATATATGTAAAAAATACTTGAAAAACAACTGCACACAAACTATAATTATGAACTTATAATGAACGTGATTCTCTAACCTTTCGACCTGAAATAACCCTTGAAGGATTGACGTGCCTTCAATAATCAACTAATAAATCAAACATCACCTCTTTAAGGGCAGAATACGACACACGATCAATTTTTCAAAGGAGTTGTAAGAAGACTCGTCATGGCGTAATATTTCGGAACATTCTTGAGTTCCGATTTTATGGCTTTGTGTCAGACTATACCCACGATGTTTTCTCATGGAGCAGTGATCCACAAGATTGATCACTCTTTCCACCACGAGTAGGATTCGATACAAGATCAATTTTTCAACGGAGTTGCAGGGAGACTCGCCATTGCTTAATATTTCGGATCCTTAATGAGTTCTGAGTTTATGGCCTTGTGCCAGACTATACCTATGATGTTCGCCCGTAGAGCAGTAATCATCCTTTCCACCACGTGAAGGATTCGACATAAGATCAATTTTTAAACCGAGTAGAGTTGAGTTTTCTTTCTTCGTTAACCGTCAACCGCACCAAGGCTACAGGATCCAGTCTGCCCAACTATTTACTCATAGCAGAGAGAGAGAGAGATAGAGAGAGACATGTTTTTATGCTCTTAGGTAGAAGGCAGTATTCCAGCTGACAGCCCTGACAGTCGGACTGAAACAGTCTCGCTGATAACCCTCTCATTTGTATATGGTTTATTACTTTTCTTTGTTAGTGTATTTGTCTAACTCAATTTTTTTCTTGTGTCTTTATTTCTGGCCCCTAACAAGGCCTCAACACTTTCCCAAGGACATTAGCGCGAAATAAAATGCAAACATCCTTGTCCAGGATTTGAACTCAGACTGCTAACTTCTTTTTCTACAAAGATTACTGTCACGCTATGAGCTCCTCTTCTAAATCGTTGTATCTAGAGGGGAAAGTTACCATCATTGATGAAAACTTATTTTCAAACGGATTCCTCTTATCGAAACACGTCATCGAGTACATATTTATTTATTTCACAGCATTCGCTTGAAAATTATGTGTGAAACAAATATTTCTGTTTTCGCCTTACACAGTTTCAATGCTAATACCCAAAGGCCTTCTATTTAGAGAAGGCTTGGTTCAAAATGAGTGCTTAAAAGGAAGATAAAGATATAATCACCCTTTTCATCATCATCATCATCATCATCATTATTTATACAGATGTTATTTCCACGTCTCTTTAGATTTGCGCAGATCTCAGGTAAACACTACAATAACTATTATAGTTATTGATATTGACTCGGCCTGATACGGTCCAAAATTATGTGAGGATTAACCTCACTACAGTTGGAATCATCGACGAGATAATCTTATTGACAATTATTCTCTCTATTGCTTTCCCTTCTCATGCTCTTTTATTCCTTTTAAACGTCTCTGATTTCCACTTCTCTACCTCCTCCTCCTCCTCCTCCTCATCCCTCTCTCTCTCTCTCTCTCTCTGCCCTCGTCGGCTGGGACAGTAGAGTACACCAACAGCACTTCTGCAACGAGTGTCCTGGATATGACACTAAAAAATCTGATGGTGAGGTTCCAGTAGTGCTGAAGCTTTGGGGAATGCGGAGTAGCTCTTTATTGCCATCGCTCCCAGGTTCATTCTATCCCGGAGTGGTGGCACCTGATATCTAATCCCAGCTATGGGTTAAGTAGTACTACTACTGTTCTTCTTCCTCACGTACCTACCTAGGAAGCAGCGTCGAATCAACCGAAAAGGACATCGAAACGAGGTTAACGAAAGCATGGACAGCTATCAATAGGCTATCGACTATATGGAAATCAGACCTAACCGATAAAATGAAACGCAGTTTCTTCCAGGCAGCGGTCACATCGATACTGCTATATGGATGCACTACATGGACGCTAACAAAACGGCTGGAGAAGAAACTAGATGGCAATTACACAAGAATGCTGCGTGCAATCCTGAACAAGTCCTGGCAGCAACACCCCACAAGACACCAACTGTACGGCCACCTGCCCCCTATCACGAAAACTATTCAAGTTAGGCGAACCAGACATGCAGGACATTGCTGGAGAAGCAGAGATGAACTCATAAGAGATGTACTCTTATGGATCCCCACACACGGCCGCGCAAAAGCAGGATGACCAGCACGAACGTACATTCAGCAGCTATGTGAGGATACAGGTTGTTGTCCTGAAGACCTGCCTAGGGCGATGAACGATAGGGAGGAGTGGCGAAAGAGGGTCAGGGATATCCGTGCTGCCAGCACGATATGATGATGATGACTGTTCTTCTAGGAGAATAGATTTGGCATTAAATAACCGACAAAGGTTGATATGCCATTAAACAAAAAAACCAAACCTGATATCTATGAGTCGAATAGAACTAAACTGTGTATTCATGCTAAATTGTATTGCTTAAAATAGAACTGATTCAATATATAAAATGGATCTGGCATTAAATAACCCACAATTGTTGATATGTCATAAAATCTGGAAGATTGTATTGCACCAGTCTTTCATATGAAGTGCATATGTTTGAACTGAATATCTGCATTCGAAATCTTAGCCTTTGCCAGAATTAAATGTCTTTAACTTTGCATAAAATTTGACCTTGTGTCGTGTTCTACTTGTGTGAAGGGGTTGGGCAAAATTATTTATACGAATAAACCTGGTATTTTTCAATGTTAACTTACTCTGGCAGTAGTCCACAAAACCTCTCCGCTACGTAACAGGATGCGATACAATGTCAGGGTTTTTTTTGGTAGGGGTAATGGAGTACAACTGCTTTGAACTAAGAGCTTTCCGTTTTCTATACTCATTGCCATACAGAAGTTAAAGAGCTAGTCTGACCTACTACAGGGTGTCTCAAAACAGATACAACTGGGAGAAGCGCAATGGCAGTCATTTGGAACACGTCCTTTAAAAAATACATCCTTTGAGCTCGAGAAAGCAGATTAATGTTTTTTAATTGTTATTACATCAGCTTCCAGGACATGCGGTCATTTTTTGAGTTTCTTCTCTCAGTAATAAATCATTATCATATTAATGCGTTGCATCTATTTTGAGACAGTTCTGAATGATTTTGTCTCCAAATAAACATTATTAGTAGTATAGCTATTTGCTGTTTCCATGCATATTGAGACACCCTATATTTACCTCTAGGTGAAAGTGGAATAATTGGGTCCATAGTTTTCCCTAGGTTATTAGCGTTATGTAAAACGCAAAAATCCCCTTTCAGGATTCGTATCGGATGGCCGTCTCTGATTTCCACTTTTCTTCATCCTCCTCCCCCCCCCTCTCTCTCTCTCTGCCCCCATCGGCTTGGAGCGTAGAATACACCAACTGCTCTTCTGCAGTGATATAACACTAAACAGTCTGATGGTGAGTTTCCGGTAATACTGGAGCTTTGGGGAATGCGGGATTGCACTTTATTGCCATTGCTCCCAGGTTCATTCTGTCCCGGAGTGGTAGCACCTGATATCTATGAGTAGAATAGAACTAAACTATGTTCAGGATTCGAAATCGGATGGCCGTGTCCATTTCCAATGTCGATAACTGTTATGATATGAGGCCACAATGGTATATCAGTCAATGAGTATTGAACTTGCAACACTAATTATTGGATTTCAAGACTAAGTTGCTAATCACCGAGCAATGTCACGTTAAAGATTCTGTTCCTTAAAATTTTAGACAAAACATCTTCATTGTAATGAAGATTATAAATTTATCTATCTGTAACCGAAACTACGTCACCATCAACATCACAATTCCCTCACTTATTTACTTCACATTCTCCATGGTTCTATTTTGAAATCCCAATTATTGAGAAAATGCTTTCAAATAACATCTTTATATATGTGTGTGTGTGTGTGCGCGCACAGAAACATAAGTAATTAAAAAACATTCAAACTACAAACACTAGTAAATTGAAATCTCATTTAATACCCGTCAACTAGACTTTATGCTAAACATGTTCACAGACGAAGGAAAAGAAACTCAAAACACGCATGCATGCACAGACATATGTATACATATACAAAAAAAGGAAAGAACTACCACTAAATTTAAAAACCACAAAACACCCCATGATACACACACACAAAAAAGCCGTTAGTGAAACCAAAAACCACTCCAACTCCAATACACACACACACACACACACACACACACACACACAACTATAAATATATCAACTATCAAAGACGGGTAAAGCAGACCAAAGTAAACACACTCCAGGAAAGAGGAACAACGACGCATACATAAATCAGTCTGACCAGATAAGAGTCATTTATACTGGAAACAAGTACCCCATTTAAAATGCCTTGTGCCACGCGTTCTCTGACGAAATCAACAAGCTGGAAACATACATATATATAACACGTATGTAAAAACAAAATAAATAAATCCAATTAATACAAATCTATTCGTGGACCTTCCTATTTTGAAATATATCCTTATTTTTTCTTTGGACCTACAACAACCATCTTTGAATATGGTATAATTTTTCATACCTATACTATAACACTGACAGTGTGAAAAAAATCCAGATGATACAATTTGTAAATGAAAAGATATTACACAAATTGATATCTGGGGAAAAAATTCAATAAAAAACAGAAAAGACTAAAAACATTCGTACTGTTTAAAAATAATCAATCAGCACCGCAATGTCTAGCCAAAAGAAAAAAAAAACACCGATAGAGTTACCTAAACGGATACATAAAAGGTAAAGGTGATCAATGTACTAAGGAGAGCGAAATTAGAACATGTAAAGTGGCCATCTTTATTAATAAAATGTCGGTTAGGCCAATCCTCTTTTATTAGAATTATCTTGATGATCCTTGCCTAGTCGGCTGGGGCTGTAGAATACACTGACTTCACCTCTGCAGAAGGGGTAAGAACCCCCTAACGAGTGTCTTGGATACGACACTAAACAATCTGATGGTGAGGTTCCAGCAGTGCTGGAGCTTTGGGGAATGTGGAGTACCCCTTCGTTGCCATTGCTCCCAGGTCCAGTCTGGCTCGGAGTGGTAGTACCTGATAGGGCCCTATCTATAGGTTAAATAGAACTAACAGCATACTTATGCTAAACCGAATTGTTTGATCAAACTGAATAGCTTGAAATATAAATGTTTTTGACAATTGAACTGTACTTAAATTTGAACTGCGTGCTTATGCTTAACTGAATTATTTGAAATAGAACTGTTTTTCGACATTACAACTGTATTTACACTTAACTGAATTATTACATATAACTGCTTGAATAGTTTGAAATAAAAATGTTTTTGACAATTAAACTGTGTACTTATGCTAAACTGAATTGTTTAAATAGAACAGAGTATTTACATAAAAATGGATTTGGCATTAAATAACCTACAAAGGTTGATTTGCCATAAAACCCAATAAACCAAACCAAACCAAACTTGATGATCCGGTAGGTAAAACCAAGATAGATAGGTTCTGGATCTTTTGGTACAAGCTGTTTCATAATAGATTCAACCCATTAATATGATAATTCATATTGCGTTATATCATCTTTCGTCTGAGTCTTAAAAAACAATCATATCACTTCAGAAAGGTCAAACCAGATGACAAGAACAGAAATTGATTGTCTTTACCCTACGGTGCATGGGAAAGACCAAGTGCTTGGGAATGTCTTTGGAGGGGCTTTTTCGTACTCCTTTCGACATAATCTCTTCCTATATCCACATTGTCAGGACATCTTGCAGTCAACTTCTTGCTAAATCTGGGATCTTCTGCCTTCTTGTCGATGTTGTTTACTGACCCTGTAGCTTGAAATTTGTGTACCTAATGATAAATTTGGATTTTCTGGGGATAATTGTATAGTTAATCTTCCTGCAAAAATTTGCTTGCACAGTTTTGAATGATTTTCTCTGTAAATAAGTAGTGATTCAATATATTTTTCCTTTCTTGTCCAAGGCATTGCGATCGAGGATTAATACTTATTATAGTATACTATTTTCAAACCTAAAGTAAGAAAGTTTGCATTTTAACCATTACACCACGAGGACAACCACCCACTGAATTCTGTATAGGTAGAGCTGAAAATCCTTCTTTAAGATTCTTTTCAACGATGCACGTGAAAAACCAAGTTCTTGGGAAGGTCTTCGGGGGCACTTGTGCAGACTTCTTCCGACAGAATCTCTCACCGCATCCACGTTGTCAGGACATCTTCCAGCTAGATTTTGAATTTTTTGCCTTCCATGGATAAATTTGGCTTTCCTGGGGATAATTGTTAAGTCAATCTTCCTGAAAAATTTGGCTTGCACAATTTTGAATGAATTTGTCGGCAAATAAATAGTGAGGCAAAGTATTTTTCCTCTCTTATCCAAGACATTGCGATCGAGGATTAATAGCTGTTATAGTATACTATTTTCAAATCTAAAGCAAAAAATTTTTCATTTTGAGCTTTAAAAATTGATTTTAATAAATATTTACTTGATATTATTGATTTCTAATTATTTGGTTTTATTCTAATGAATATGAACAAGAAACCCGCTGATAAATTAGAAAATAAATTAACACAATTTACTTGCAGTAATTTTATTATTTTCTGCCTACTATAGTTAAGTAGTTGAATTAGTACAATTTAGCAATGAAAGCCGGGAGTAATGGGAAGAACTAACATCCAAGCACTTTTGTTCTTTGATTACAACCCCTCTGTTTCAAATAAGTTTAACGTAATATTTCATTGTCGAATAATATTAAATGCTATTTTTATTTTTTATTGTATTAATTTTTATTGATTTATTTATTTATGTTTATTTTATGTTTGTTTGTTTTTGTTTTTTGTGTTTGTTGTTTTTTTTTTTTTGCTTAGTCTAATATCAATTTTTAAACATATACACCCACATAAACCAATTTTATGTCTAATCTTATATAGAAATCAATTAAGATAAGATTAATATGAGCGTCGTCTTTTTATATGTGCTCTTATTTGAGTTCATTAGTTTTTCTGACATAATTCAATATTTAATTATATCAAAATTTGTCTAATGGTCCCCGGAAGGCGAATATTTTTACTAGTTTTATTAATTGTTGAATTAAGATTTGGCTTCAGTTTTTCTCTCCTTACCATAAAGTTCAGACGAGTGATCTCGCAGAAAGAAAGAATTAAAAAGATCAAAAGAGGTTTAGTTTTTATTTTTATTTAAATTTTTTGTTTTTTGTTTTTTACACTCGGAATATTTTTTAGTCAAGGTTGCACTTAAACAGCGACTCTTATCGCAACTACTCATCGTTGAATATTGGACTGATGAGAGCGAGGGCTTTTTTTTTTTTTTTTTTGGTTTTTTTTTTTTTTTTTTAGTTCACAGGCCATTTTAGATTTTTTACACAACACTCAACAAAGTAGAAATGGAAGAAAAAGAAAAACCGACACTCTTGTAAACAGCTCTCGACCTCTTCTCTATTTTGTATTAAAAGCAATTAAAACTGGCAACAACGTTGATTCAAACGAGTCCCGAATAGAAAGAAAGAATGAAAGAAAGAAAGAAAGAAAGAAAAAGATTTAAAGTAACAGACGGTAATTCCACCGAATATTGAAAATCTACTAATATATAAACAACGCCAAGAAGCCCTATTCATATATACCACCAACCAATTTCTTCTTTGTCCTCTTCTTTGTTTTTTCTCTTTCATTTTTTAAATCGTGGTTATTATCTTTTATACAATTCATGACTTTGCTTTCATTTATTTTATATCCTGGCTCACCGTAAAAATGGCGTCAGAATTCACTCTGCTTTCTTTTTCTTTCCTCGTGTTCCAACGGCTCTAAACACCCGCCGGGGCTTATAGCGGACTCATAAAACAAAGGCTGTACGTTGAGCGAATCCGTCTAGACCAAATGTCGAGACTGTCGGTATGAATGACGGGGTGGGTATAGGAAATGACAGATATATGTAGATCAATAGAAGTGAATACAGACCAGATCCAATTAAGATAGAGAATGCTTAGATCGTATCTGCTACTTTCAACACTTGCCGTACCTCCTTAACGAGAAAGATGTCCACCATTTTGCTTCTTCCCACTTATGGGTCATAATGAGAACAAGAAAAAAGCGACACAAAGGATTATGGGATCAACCAGATCCGTGCATCTAATAAGCTTGTTGATTAGTGCCTTTATGGTGTTATTGTTTTTTTCTTTTGATTATATATATATATATGTATATATATATATTCTTAATACGGGTGGTCTACGTGCTATCTCCAGGAGGTGACATTCATCTGTGAAATGAATATAAAGGTCTTTTGTTCAAGGGTGTAGCCAGATATAATCATTTTTTCCGGACAGTTAGTTGTGAAAAAGGAAGTTAATCCTAACAGGAGTCTAGAATAAAGTCGTTAAATCAAACGTCACCAAGTGAAAAGTAATACCATTATGGAAACGCAACTGTATTAACCAAGATCCTTTGATGACTTAACAAAAGGGATCTTAACCCTTTCCAGATTGAAATTATTTCTGAATTTTAATAGAATTTTCCCTTTCGCTGCCGGTCACTCCCAGGGGCAACATTTTCCCGCAAAAATGGTTGATTTAAAAAATTTTGCTTTTGACGATGCTTCTTTTCTTTTAAGAGTGTTCCATTAAAAAGGATGATGTTTTTAAAAATGTTAATTCTAAACGATATTACGTTAAACGATGTTATTTAAAAAAATATTACTTTCAAACAACTTTACTTTGAAAAAAATAATACTTCTGGAAAGGCTACTCTTTAAAGATATTACGTTAAAACATTACTTTTAAATGATGTTACTTAAATGTTACTTAAAATGACGAAACTCAAAAATGTTACATAAAAATGTTATTCTTTAACATTACATGAGATGTTACTTTAAAACGATGTTATTTCAAAAAAGTGGTTTTTAAATCGATGTTACTTAATGAAAATGTTACTTTGAAACAATGTAATAAAAATATTACTTTTAAGCCATATTACTTTTTAAATTTTACTTTAAAAATGTAACTTTTAAACGAGATCACTTAAAAGTGTTATTTAATACGATGTTACATAGAAATATTACTTTTAATCAATGTTATTTTTTTTTAATAATGTCACTTATAAACAATGTAACTGAGAAATTTTATACTAAAACGATGCTTCTTTAAAAATGCTTGTTTTAAACGATGTTACTTAAAATGTAAAGTTGGCGACCGTAGTCGAGGGTGACCTTAAGGCTCCCCTTTCGATAGCTACTACATCAAGGTATAGGGGAGGACTCTACTCCTTTCTCTGGATTGCTCCACTTTACCCTTGATCCTTACTTTATAATGCTGAGTGTTAAGCAAGGAGGCATCAGGTGCCATTTTTTTGTCTTTAGTATAACTCGACCTGGGATTGAACCCTGGTCTCCCGGGCCATTGGCAAACATTTACTTAAAATGTAACTTTTAAACAATGTTACTTAAAAAGTCGTAGGTAAAATCACTATAGATAGAATATTTAAAGAATAAATTTAGTAAATATCGTACATTGTTATTATTCATTTTTCAGCCATTTTTTAAAGTGTAATATAGTATAAGTATATGGATATATATACATTCAAATCGTTCCGTTATATTTATATGGTCTTACAATCTCTCGGCACCCATTGTAATGTAGGCATTGGTATAGGTTGCTAGCAGATACTGGTATGCACGTGGTCACTAAGGCCTATGTCGGACAACACGAAGGTTGGTATAGAAAAACCACACAGATACTGAAATATTTTTTAGGGTTTATAGCTGGCTCCCTACTGTCAGTTGTGCTATAAGAGAGAGAAAGATTGGTTGATAATTTCTGTTGAAAGGTCGCGGCCCCTCTTGGGATAAAACTTAGGTCCGGCTTTCTTCCACGCAGGTCGCTTCAATTCTGTGTCTCTGAAAAGCAGACCGTCCCCTCACTTCCGCTTGTCGCGTCAGGAGTAAAGACATGTCCGTTTCCGGTGGTTTCACACCAGCACAGGTTTCGAACCACTGAGTTTGTTTGTTTTTTTTTTGCTTTTTTTTCTCGTCATTTTTGATTATCACGAGTTCTTTGGCTTGGCTATTCGGAGACAGTCTGCTTTATTTATTTATTTATTTATTTATTTATCATACCAACCCCTCCGCTCGGGCAGGATATGATACGAGGTCAATTTTCTAAGCGGAGTTTAACAGGTTTGAATTCAGAGTTTTTCTTCTCCTAGACTAGTTGCCTCACCTAGACTGAAGAACCTAGTCTGCCCTACTATTTGCCCTGAGCTAGAGGGAGGATAATTGGATTCATACCTTTCCCAAGGGTATTAGTGCTATGCGAAATGCAATCAGTCTCGTCCAGAATTAGAACTCGTGTGGCCGTGTCCATTTCCTACGACGATAACCATTACACCACGGGCACATCCAATTTATTTATTTATTTATTTATTTATTTAATTTCAATTTTCTATGAACGTTCAATTACGCTACACAATCTTCTCCCCTCACTTTAGTTTGTTCTTCATCTTACTTTGTTACTTTTCCAGTTGCTCTCTCTTTCGTGTGGCCATCCTGATTCTTATTTGTTGTTGAGATGTGACAACGCAACCACAAATTCCTCTGCGCATATTCCTTTGCTTTTCGGCGATTTTTTCCTTTATTACCCGCTTGACCTGAATTCGGAGTTAGAGAACAAGATATAGCTTTCAACTGCCAGTTTTGAGCGTCTCGCACTAAATGACTCTGCACATTCTAACAATAGAACCGTTTGGGTCACCTGACTAACACCATCCAATGAGAATCGCAGTCTCAGCTTCACCTCGAGTTCAACGGTTGTTCATCAAAATCGTGAACTTGTATTTTTCCGCAAGCTTCACAACTCAGGACCTAATTTAAATGCTTCACTATATGACAAAAATATCTCTCACATAAGTGTGAATTTTCACTTTTTACATGCTCTGTAACGGAAGATTCAATTCTAAGACCTCCCAAAAACAAAAATGCTTTAACATCTCTAAGTTAAAACACCAAACTTTTATAAAAGCTTTTGATCACGTTTTTAATATTAATATATAATAGACTAACACTTTTTAATATTGATATATTTTTGATATTAATATAATGCAATTCCTTGTTTTCATCTAATTGTACGTTATAACAAATTTTAGTTTTTACAATGAAGAAATATATATCTACTTATACCCTCCGCCTCGAGCAGGATGTGACACAAGGTCTATACATTTAAGGGGGATACTGATGATTTGAATTCCGATCTTTCCTTTTGGACATAATACCATTCCAAGGTTATAGAACCCAGTCTTCATCATTACTCACTTATACTTGAAAAGGAAGAATAGTTGGATACATTCTTTTTCCCAGGGTATTTGTACAATGTAGAATGAAAACAGCCTCGTTCAGGCTTCGAACTCAGGTCTGTTCAGTCGGTGTGAGCTGTAGAATACAATTTTACTTTAAAAAATGATACTTTTAAAAAAGATTACTCTTAAGAGATGTTACTTTAAAATGTTACTTTTAAAAAAGATTACTCTTAAGAGATGTTACTTTAAAATGTTACTTTTAAAAAAGATTACTCTTTAGAGATGTTACTTTAAAATGTTACTTTTAAAAAATATTACTCTTAAAAGATGTTACTTTAAAATGTTACTTTTAAAAAAGATTACTCTTTAGAGATGTTACTTTAAAATGTTACTTTTAAAAAAGATTACTCTTTGGAGATGTTACTTTAAAATGTTACTTTTAAAAAAGATTACTCTTAAGAGATGTTACTTTAAAATGTTACTTTTAAAAAAAATTACTCTTAAGAGATGTTACTTTAAAATGTTACTTTTAAAAAAGATTACTCTTTAGAGATGTTACTTTAAAATGTTACTTTTAAAAAAGATGACTCTTAAGAGATGTTCCTTTAAAATGTTACTTTTTAAAAAAGATTACTCTTAAGAGATGTTACTTTAAAATGTTACTTTTAAAAAAGATTACTTTTAAGAGATGATACTTTAAAATGTTACTTTTAAAAAAGATTACTCTTAAGAGATGTTACTTTAAAATGTTACTTTTAAAAAAGATTACTCTTAAGAGATGTTACTTTAAAATGTTACTTTTAAAAAAGATGACTCTTAAGAGATGTTCCTTTAAAATGTTACTTTTTAAAAAGATTACTCTTAAGAGATGTTACTTTAAAATGTTACTTTTAAAAAAGATTACTTTTAAGAGATGATACTTTAAAATGTTACTTTTAAAAAAGATTACTCTTAAGAGATGTTACTTTAAAATGTTACTTTTAAAAAAGATTACTCTTAATAGATGTTACTTTAAAATGTTACTTTTAAATACTGTTACTTAAATGGAGAATAACACCCCTCCAATAAATTTCTGCGATATGATTTTATAGAAACTGATGTCGAGGCTCTCGCCTTGGAGATTTAGGGAATCTGGAATGCCTATTCAATGACATGGCTCCCAGATTATCTGTCCGGAGTTTTAGCATCTGAAAGGGCCCTATCTATGGGTCAAATAGATGAAACTGTGTACAAAAAAAAAAATGACTGATGTTAAATTTTGACTGTTATGTAGCAAAACTTAAAACCATTTAACTGCGTGAAAAAAAGCCCAGGCTGTTTAAAGAATGTTATCAACGAAATGTGTTCAAAAATCATACATAACCAGACATGCAGGACACTGCTGGAGAAGCAGGGACGAACTCACAAGAGATGTACTCTTATGGACCCCCACACATGGCCGAGCAAAAACAGGACGACCAGCACGAACATACATTCAGCAGCTATGTGTGGATACGGGATGTTGTCCTGAAGACCTACCTAGGATAGGAAGTAGGGGCGAGAGATGGTCAGGGATATCCGTGCTACCAGCGCGATATGATGATGATGATATTTGATATATATGTATAAACTGGATTTCACATTAAATAACCTATAATGGTTGATATGCCATAAAACCAAACCAAACCGTGGTGTAATTGTTATCGTCGTTAGAAATGAACACAGCGACACGAGTTCAAATCCTGGACGAGACTGATTGCATTTCACATAGCACTAATACCCTTGGGAAAGGTATGAATCCAATTATTCTCCCTCCAGCTATGGGTAAATTGTAGGGCAGGCTAGATTCTTCAGCCTTGGTGAGGCAACTAGTCTAGGAGAAGGAAAAGTCTGAATTCAAACCTGTTAAACTCCGCTTAAAAATTGACCTTGTGTCATATCCTGCCCGAGCGGAGGGGTTGATAAATAGGATAGGATAGGATAAAACCAAACCAAATCACACACACACACACACACACACACACACACACACACACACACACACACACACATACACACACACACACATATATATATATATGTATGTATGTATGTATGTATAAAGAGGATTTGGCATTAAATAACCAACAATGGTTGATATGCTATAAAAGCCAACAAAAACAAATCATATATACTTAATATACATGTATAAAGAGGATTTGACATTAAATAACCTACAATGGTTGATATGCCATAAAACCTAACCATACAAAATCAAACATATATAATTTATACGTATAAAGAGGATTTAAACCGGGCCATGGCCAAATGAGTGGAGTGTTCGCCAATGGCCCGGGAGGCTGGTGCTCAATCCTAGGTCGAGTCATACCAAAGACTCAAAAAATGGTACTTGATGCCGCCTTGCTTAACAGGCAGTATTATAAGATAAGTATCAAGAGTAAAGTGGAATAACCCAGGGAATGGAGTAGCTCCCTCCCCTACACCCCGGTGTTGTAGCTATTGAAAGAGGAGCTTTCGAGTAACCTTCGATTAAGGTCACCAACTTTACTTTACTTATGAAGAGGATTTCGCATCAAATAACCTACAATGGTTGATATCCCATAAAACCCACCTCAATAAAATACAAATGTATTTAATATATGTGGATAAAGAGGATTTGGCATTAAACAACCTACAAAACCGGAAACATGAGCAGCGCCCCCTATGATCAATATTTGGTCATGAGACCAATAAATGAGAGAAAAATGCTTGATCTCGCTAAGCTTTCGGGAAAACAGAGGAACAAAAATTGTTCATATCCATTCTTATCATTCTTAAATCTATCGCTTCTGATTTGGATGGGACAACTTGTTACTCCATACAATCCAGCATCATCTCGATCATCTGAATTTGAGTTTGGTTTATTTGTTTTGGTTTGGTTTGGTTTGGTTTCATGGCATATCAACCTTTGTTGGTTATTTAATGCCAAATCCATTTTTATACATATAAACAGTTCTATTTCAAACAATTTTGTTTAAGATAAGTACAGTTTCAATGTCCAAAACAGTTACATTTCAGAAAATTCAGTTTAGCATAAGCACACAGTTTGGCTTGGTTTAGTTTTATGGCACATCAACCATTTTTGGCTATTTACTGCTAAATCCATATATATATATTTATATATATGCACATATATATATATATATATATATATATATATATATATATTTAAAACAATTTACTTTAGCATAAGTACATAGTTTATATGTCAAAAACAATTCTATTTCAAACAATTCAGTTTAATATAAGTACAGTTTCAGTTTCAAAACAGTTGCGTTTCAAACAATTCAGTTTAGCTTAAGTACACAATTTCAATGTCAAAAATCAGTTCTATTTCAAACAATTCAGTTTACCAAAACAGTCCTATATCAAGCAATTCAGTTTATCATAAGTTTACGGTTTAAATATCAAAAGCAGTTCTATGTAAAAAAATTCATTTCAGAATTAGTACAGTTTCAGAATCGAAATACAGATCTATTTCAAACCATTAGGTTTAGCATAAGTACACAGATTCGTTCCATTTGACCCATTGACAGGACCCTCTCAGATGCTACCACTCTAGGCCACAGTGAACCAGCCAGCGATGGCAATAAAGGAGTACACCACATTCCACAAACCTTTAGCATTTCTGTAGCAATATAAGATTGTTTTGCGTTATATCCAGGACACCTGAAGAGATGCAGTCGGTGTATTCTACAGTACCAGCCGACTGGACAACTGTATTTGAGTATGCTAATCCAAAATCTACTTGTTAGTTGTTAATTTCATCTAATTGAGCATCTGAATCACACATTTCTCCCAAAATCTCTTCAACATAAAGTAACTCCTTGCTCATATCTCAGAATTTCCATAGCAATATTCATTTACATTCTGGTAAGATTATGCTTAGACCGGAGTTCACTCCCAGGTCGAGTCATACCAAAGACTCCCAAATTGGTACTTGATACTGCCTTGCTTAACACAGCATTATAAGGTAAGGATCAAGGGTAGAGTGGAGCAATCCAATGAATGGAGTAGCGCCCTCCCCTAAACCTTGGTGTGGTAGTTATTGAAAAGGGAGCCTTCAGGTCATCCTCGACTAAGGTCACCAGCTTAACTTTATATATCAGGCGTCCTCAACTCGGGGGCCTTCGAGAACGATTGGTGTGGCTACACTGCCAAGTTTTGAATTTTCTAGTCCCCTTTTGATACTAATTGTTCAGAAGATTTGAAGTCTAACTTTTATGCTACAAATTCGACTTCTATAATAATAATGAAGTTATCACCCACTGTCAGCAATAATTGACCCTCGACCGAGCCGTCAATCAAGAGATGCACCTGTGTAAATAATCGGAAGCAGGTGAACGTAGGACAATTATATAACCAGGTGCCACAGACGGCTTGGGTCAGTCAGTTCCAGTTGGAGTTGGAACCAGTTGGAGACAAGATGTCAAATCGAGAGCCAGCGGCAGACAGAGGGCTTTGGGCCCTCAGTGACCCACGGTTGAGCAACCCAGCCAGAATGCGAAGAAAGTGCTGCTATGGTCAGAAGAACTTTAGGTCAATATGTAGCAGTCTGTCCCCGTCTCCACCTCCCCTCTCACACCCAACCAACTGTTAATAATTCCCTTTCGAGTATAAAGTGTGAGAGATTATATTTTTATAAAGAAGTGTGTTCGTTCGTCCATTGAAGTCGTCATTACTGTTGACCATGTTTCCACATATATTTGTATATGTAATATGTATACGTGCAGTTGTATTATGGTTATGTGGCTACACAACATGAATAGTTGCTCTCCAAAATGAATCATGTCAATTGGGCGAATGTCCTGCTGTCAATCTCTTCATTTAACCCTGATATAAAGTCTTTTTTGCTATTACGAAAAAACGTTAAATATCATTAATAAATTATGATTGTTTTATAGTGAGTTTAGCTCGATTTTTTGTTTATTTGGAGGGGATTATTTGTTTTCTGTAACCATTCTCACTAAAACTTTCTGATCCTCTTGATGAAAAGCTTGGGAACCTCTGTTATATAGTGAAGACATTTTTACTTAAGATTATTTGGTTTCGATATTTCTAATTGTCAAATGGCATAGATTTTTTTCTATCAAAAGTGTATGCACTAGCGGCATCTCACGACGTGCAATTGTTAACTAGATAAACTAACAGAACATTTCTAGTGAGTTCACTTCTCACTAGGTGCCCATACATCTGGTCTGAAGATAAACTAGGTCAATGACCTCGAGTTAAAGGTGAAGATCAGACGAAGTGTAATGCTTAACGAGCCAGCCTTCCAAACCATTGTTAGTGACTTTGATTTCCACTAGGAGCTTCATACTTCTGCTCTGATGCTCAGCTAAAGCAAAAATAGTAAATGGCCTTGTACCATACGAGTCTCGGCTAAGTAAATGATGAAATTCGATGAGGTTGATCACCAGTCAGTGCTCTCAAAATGCAAATTTTCTTGGAAATTAATTCAAGTTTTCACCCCATCCCGACCCACCATTCAAACTCGTCATTTGTCAAGCGCGGACTGGAATGTCTCCTAAGTATTTAAAGGTTCATGCCTGGTTATCATGGCATAGTAATATTGTCATCGATCGATAGAAAATCGCAAACTTCATCGATCATCTCCTTAATCTGTCTACAGCATTTCAATGGCGATTTTATCGCAGACAGCCTAATCTAGATAGTAGTGGGGTGGTCGACTGATCCGGGAAGTCTGATGTTTAAAAAAAATCAAAAAATGACCAAGTTTGTTCGATCATTGCGATTGAGTCGGTCACAGAGTACAGAAGTTCATTTAATGGCGCCTCAGCGTCGACACGATAACTCCACAACAGTAAAGCGTTTGTACACAGATATACACTAAGTTCCTTTTTAAGTACTTAGCTACGTCAAGGCCGCAGATCTGGTTCTCTCAATATTCAATATGATGGGCACGTTCTAGACAAGTCTGGGATATATAACTGTTTAAAGTAAATGATGATTGATGAAGTTCGTATTTGTAGTAAATAGGAATCGTAAAGTAAATATAAAAAGGCAATACGAAAAATGAAACAGAAATATGTTCAATTCACAAACAGTAAATTAAAAAAAAACCCGTACAGAGAATAAAGAGAAATTATCTGTACAAAAAGTAATTACAGTAATACAAAAAGATACGAACAGAAAGTAAACACCAAAAATACTGCACAGGAAAGTAAACAAACAAATAAAAAGTGCGAGAAAAGTAAACACATATATTATGTTCGAAAAGTAAAAAAAAAATTCGCAAAATGTTGGAAGCATTATGCACTACAAAAAGTAAACACTAAAATATGGCACAAAATCTTGACAGAATTATGCACTACAAAAAGTAAACACTAAAATATTGCACAAAATCTTGACAGAATTATGCACTACGAAACGTAAACACTAAAATATGGCACAAAATCTTGACAGAATTATGCACTACAAAAAGTAAACACTAAAATATTGCACAAAATCTTGACAGAATTATGTTATACAAAAAGTAAACACTAAAATATCGCACAAAATATTGACAGAATTATGCACTACAAAAAGTAAACACTAAAATATGGCACAAAATCTTGACAGAATTATGCACTACGAAACGTAAACACTAAAATATTGCACAAAATCTTGACAGAATTATGCACTACAAAAAGTAAACACTAAAATATTGCACAAAATCTTGACAGAATTATGTTATACAAAAAGTAAACACTAAAATATGGCACAAAATCTTGACAGAATTATGCACTACAAAAAGTAAACACTAAAAAATTGCACAAAATCTTGACAGAATTATGCACTACGAAACGTAAACACTAAAATATTGCACAAAATCTTGACAGAATTATGCACTATAAAAAGTAAACACTAAAATATTGCACAAAATCTTGACAGAATTATGTTATACAAAAAGTAAACACTATAATATGGCACAAAATCTTGACAGAATTATGTTATACAAAAAGTAAACACTAAAATATGGCACAAAATCTTGACAGAATTATGCACTACAAAAAGTAAACACTAAGATATTGCACAAAATCTTGACAGAATTATGTTATACAAAAAGTAAAAACTAAAATATGGCACAAAATCTTGACAGAATTATGCACTACAAAAAGTAAACACTAAAATATTGCACAAAATCTTGACAGAATTATGCACTACGAAACGTAAACACTAAAATATTGCAAAAAATCTTGACAGAATTATGCACTATAAAAAGTAAACACTAAAATATTGCACAAAATCTTGACAGAATTATGTTATACAAAAAGTAAACACTAAAATATGGCACAAAATCTTGACAGAATTATGCACTACAAAAAGTAAACACTAAAATATGGCACAAAATCTTGACAGAATTATGCACTACAAAAAGTAAACACTAAGATATTGCACAAAATCTTGACAGAATTATGTTATACAAAAAGTAAACACTAAAATATGGCACAAAATCTTGACAGAATTATGCACTACAAAAAGTAAACACTAAAATATTGCACAAAATCTTGACAGAATTATGCACTACGAAACGTAAATACTAAAATATTGCACAAAATCTTGACAAAATTATGCACTACAAAAAGTAAACACTAAAATATTGCACAAAATCTTGACAGAATTATGTTATACAAAAAGTAAACACTAAAATATGGCACAAAATCTTGACAGAATTATGCACTACAAAAAGTAAACACTAAAATATGGCACAAAATCTTGACAGAATTATGCACTACAAAAAGTAAACACTAAAATATTGCACAAAATCTTGACAGAATTATGCACTACGAAACGTAAACACTAAAATATTGCACAAAATCTTCACAGAATTATGCAGTACAAACTGCAAAAAGTAAACACAAACAATAATTCACAAAATGTTGACAGAATTATGAAGTAAAAAATAAACAAAAAGATACTGCACTAAAAATAGAAAGAAATATGTACCATACAAAAAAGTAAACACAAAAAAAAAAGAATAAGAAATGTAAGTACAAAAATGCAACACAACCCTTCCAGAAATATACAATGCATAAAATAAATACAAAAATGCAATAGAAAAAATTCAGCAGGAAATGACGACAAGAAAGCAAACCAAAAAATATTTTGCCATATCATGATTCAACTAACAATGCTGGTGAGAAGTAAATATTTACCCAGCTCAGTCAGCAGGAGCTGCATCTCTGCAGAGGTCCAGGACAAGACTCAAAACTGCATCTAATGGTAAGGCTTCAGTCTTGGAACTCTGAGAAATGTTGAGTACCCTTTCAACGGTTTTATCGTTTAACCGTGTACAAACAAGTGATTATTGGTAAATTGAATTGTTCGTGTTACATAATAATACGTGGAACCTTTCCAGTGTGGAAACAGATGACCTCTGGTTTGTTTACCTACTGTTCGCCAATGATCCGAGAGATCGGGGTTCAATCCCAGGTCAAGTCATACCAAAGACTTAAGAAATGGTACTTGATGCCTCCTTGCTTAACACTCGGCATTGTAAGATATGAATCAAGGATAAACTGGAGCAACCCAGGGAAAGGAGTATCGCCCTTCCCTTGCATCGCGGTGTAGTAGGTATCAAAAATGAAACCTACGGACGGCTAACTTATATATATATATATATATATATAAACAGGATTTGATTAAATAACCCACATGGGCTGATTTGCCATAAAACCCAACCCACACCCCAAAATATTTACCCACCGCCACCACAACAGCAAGATACGACACAACAACAATTTGTAAAACTGGTTTGAATTCAGATTTTTCGTTCTCCAAGATTGGTTGCCTTACCAGTGTTAAAGAACCCAATTGCCCAACTATTTTTTCAGAGTTGGGGTTGTAAAACGATGGATTCGTATCTTTCTTAAAGATATAAGCGCCAAGTGAAACGTGAACTGCTGCGTCGAGGAATTGAATTCATGTCACCAATTCCATTTCCTGCGATTACACTAAACGCTGATGCGTAGTAATATCTGAGAATAGCTGGCAAAATATTCATTAAGAGGACATGGAAAAATTAGCTCCTTATCAATTATTATATTATTAATTGAGATTATTATTTATGATAAATTTAATGGATTTCAGGTGCTCACCAAACACACAGGACGAATAGAAATTGCTTTTTAGGTGTGTCTATAAAGAATTCCTATTGATAACAAGAACAAATAATAGCTAAGTATATGGACCCCCGCATATGGCCAAGCAAAAGCAGGACGACAAGCTCGAACATACATACAGCAGCTATGTGAGGATACGGGATGTAACCCTGAAGACCTGCCAGAGGCGATGAATGACAAGGAGAAGTGGCGAGAGAGGGTTAGGAATATCCGTGCTAGCAGCACGACATGGTGATGTGGTGTGGTGGTGATGTTCACTTGTAAGCGGTTTTATTTATATTCTATTATTTATTTATTTACGAATTTATTTTGTTATAGCGAATCTTCTAATTGATTTATCGATTGATTTTAATAGAATGCGGATCCTTCTGGGGTTATTTCAAGCGTAGATTTTATGGAATTACGTCCATTGGTAATACATATATATATATATATATATATATATATATGTCGGGATTAGGTACCCTGATGAACCGCTTAGGCGAAACTGTAGTAGGTTAGTTCCCGACTCACGAAATAATTTTTGTCATTATTTTGCTCAACTCAGTATTGAGCACTTTTTGCCCTTGTAGCTTAGCAGCTATTTACGCTGATTTTTTTCTTTTGACAAATCGATTGCGTATCTGTTGATTTTTTTCAATTGGTGTGACAAAGTTGGCATTTTCTTTTTTTTCCAATATATATATTTTTCCCCCCTAGACAGTGATTCGTTGTATATTTTTATCTTCGAATTACTTGCGTGTCTTTTTCCCTTACCGTAAGTGCTATTATTCAGTAAGTTTTTTGATATTATATATATATATATATATATATATATATATATATATATATATTACAACAATGTATTGTTGTCTCTATCAGACTTAGTGGGTTTGTGGCAGACAAAATGCAGTATAATTTAGAGAGTGCTCAATATCTGTGACAGAGCTACTATATAATATAATAATAAATAAATATATTTTATGTACATTTTATTTTTAAGTAGAGTTTCGGCTCTGCAATCTGTAGTCGCAGTTTTGATCTCCAGTAATGGAGATCACGGTATACACTGGTAATGGGACCTAAAAAGGTCAAAACAGCTGTCCAGTTTTTCCGTATGTCATACGTAGGTGTTCGCCGGGTTTTCAGGTCATGGTAATTCAATTCAAAAAATATATTTTGGTTTCAATATATATTTACTAGCATGGATGTTTATCTGGTTTCATGCCGTCTTTATACGACAATCATCAGGCAGAATGATAATTGTCGAAAAAAGACGGTATGAAACCAGTGGTCGCAGATAAGTATTCATACCATCCAATATATATATATATATATATATATATATATATATAAATTTGTCCGATTGCAGTCGAGGATGAACCGAAGGCTTTCTATTCAATAGCTACTAAAGCGCACTGCACCATTCCCTGGAGTGCTTCCCTTACTCTTGATACGTAACTTATAATGTAGAGTGTTAAGCAAAGAAGCATCAAGTACCATTTGGCGGTCTTTGGTATAACTCCCCACCCTGGGATTGAACCCCAATCTCTCAGACCATTGCTGGATACATTATATCGGTTAGTTGGTTATTTGGGGTTTATGGCATATCAACAGTTGTAGGTTATTTAATGCCAAATCCATTCTTATACAAATAATCAGTTTTATTTCAAACAATTTTTTAAATAGAATTGTTTTGATATTTAACTGTGTGTAAACAAAAACTATGATTATGCTAAACTGAGTTGTTTGAATTAGAACTGTTTGACTAAACTGAATAGCTAGAAATAAAAATATTTTAAAACTGTACTTATGCTAAGTTGAATTGTTTGAAATAAAACTGTTTATTCGTATAAAAATGGATTTGGCATTAAATAATCTACAAAGGTTGATTGCTATAAAACGTAAACAAAGAAACAATTCAATTAAATATCTGCCATTTTTTTTCACTGTCAAATGTAAAAACAGTGCTATTTTAAACAATTCAGTTTAACACAAGTTCACAGTTTAAATTTCAAAAAGTTCGATTTAACCCATATGTAGGTCCCTATCAGGTGCTACCACTCCGGGTAAAAGTGGAACTGGGAGCAATTGCAATGAAGGGGTATTCCGCATTCCCCAAAGCTCCTGTATTACTGGAGCCTCACCATCAGATTGTTTATTATCATGTCCAGGATATCCGTTGGGTGAGGGAGTCTTACCCCTCTGCAGAGGTGCAGTCTGTGTATTCTGCATCCCCAGCCAACTGGGCCATCCAGAACTAGAGTGTTATAATCAGATACAGTTTCGTGACAGACCCAAGATTCGTGACCCATCTAATATAATAGGTGGCACAGGATGACCAGACTTTGGGTTGTTTAGAGTTTGGTTGTTCTAAGGCGAATATATTTTTGGCAATAAAATTATTCGTTTAACACGACGGTGTTTTCTCATAGCAAATAGTTACTCTCAAAACAAAACGACTCTCCTAAATACACGGCAACTGTTTATACAAAGACGACTTCTATAAAAATGGCTACTTTCCCTATGTAAACGCTAACACACCGCGGCACGTTGGCCACATACACGATATGTAGTAATGCAATATAAACAGAAGAAACGCCAGATGATATATTTGCCTTCTCTACTATGTTCCTTTATGATTGGACAGTTTCGCATTTAAACGTAAAAGGAAACTTTCGAGATAATTAATACTCCCTAAGGCACAAAATCTCGTGAAATAATTTCCATGCAAAGAGTTCGGCTCTGTTTGTTTTGGATATTAAATGGTAATTAACTATCATTGTATCTTACAATTAAACCTTCAACATAATCAGTTAGGAAAGTAAGCAAATGTTGAAAATATCATTTGCTTGGCTCCACTGAAATTAGCCGTTTATTCACACCGTAATGAACATATTCAGTGGTTTGAAAGTGTATCAGTCAAGATTGCTCACCGGAACTGTTGCCCTCGGGCGAAAACTTTTTACCCAACCCCTTCACAAAACGTGCTTCTAAAATTCTATTTACAGTAAAATAAATATAATTCGTTAGCAAATTTATTTACAAGTATCAAATGAACCATTTAATTATCATTAGTTTATTCTTTAAGAGTTTTTCACATCAGTTTACCCTGGAGTCTGAGTGACTGCAAGTCTCCTTAGATCTCCAGAACTTTCCATGTACTTTCTTTGGCCAGTCGGCTGGGGCTGTAGAATACACCGACTGCAGAGGGGTAAGACTTACCCAACGAGTGTCCTGGATATAACACTAAATAATATGATAGTGGGTCTGCAGTGATGGTTTGGGGAATGCGGAGTACCTCTTTATTGCCATTCCTTATGCACACAGTATTTATATCTAAAACAAATAATTGGTGCAAAGTTATATGGTTTCAAGTATTCCTATCAAATACTAACTATACTATGGTTTAAAGAAATTATTTATATCTTATACTAGTCGTCAGTTAGTACACAGTTATATGGTTTCAAGTAACTTATGATAATCGTTTATTAACAATTGTTATTCATGTAACTTCCATGAATGAAAATAATTTCCAGTTTTATGGTATCAAGTTCTCCCATCGAGTTCGAATAATTTTTATTCAAATCAACTTTTGCCAAAGTCGGCTGGGGCTGTAAAATACATCGACTGCATCTCTGCCCAGGAGTAAGGCTTCCCCAACGAGTGTCCTGTATATAACACTAAACAATCTGATCGTGAGGTTCCAGTAATTCTGGAGCTTTGGGGAATGCGAAGTACCCCTTCATTGCTATGGCTCCTAGGTCCACTCTGATCTGTAGTGGTAGCACCTGACAGAGTCCTATCAATGGGTCAAATAGAACTAAACTGCGTACTTATGCTAAACTGAATTACTTGAATTTTTGACATTGAAATTCTACTTACGCTAAACTGAATCGTTTGAAATAGAACTGTTTTGACATTGAAACTGCGTACTTATGCTAAACTGAATTGTTTGAAAAAGAATAGTTTTTGTATGCTAAACTGGATTGTTTGAAATAGAATTGTTTTTGACATTGAAACTGTACTTACTCCTCTTCAGGGGATGCAGTCAGCGTATTCTCAGCCTCACTAACAAGGTGGCTACATTATCAGCAAAATTCGGCCATCACCAACAGCGCTAAAGTCAATTATTTTAATTTAATTAAAAGCGGGAATTTTTTTTGTTGTAAAAACAGCAGTGCTTGTGAAACTGATGACAAAAATGTTACGAAAAATACTTTGCTGCAAATTTTTCATTTTAAATGAAAAGAAAAAAATTCCATCTCACAAGAAGCAAAGACGTTCTTTGGTAAAGTGGAACTTGCTATTTCTCACCCGCTTCATACCCGTCCAGTTTTTCTCTGTTCCTAGGACTCATATTGTAGGGCTGATCGAAGGCGCTAAATATGCTGACGTTGACTCTGCTGGGACATCACAAAAATGTAATTAAATAGAATTAATCATATTTTCCATTTTCGAAACGGTCTAAGATTTCATTTTCTTGCAAAAAAAAAATGACGGTTTTTTAAAAAGTCACTAATATCATTTATAAAAGTTTTTGCATTGTCAAAAATCTGAATGAAAAATATAGAAAAAAAAAACTGCTGAATTTGGTGTCAAGGTATTGAGCAACTTCTCTATATAATTACACAGCCGGTCCGAAATTCTGGAAATGAAATATAATAGGTCATTCAAAGATATTTCCTCGCTGCACGACACTAATAATTCGTCAATTGTCACACATGGCATATTGCTAAGAATAAGACAATAGTTGCAAAAGAAATTTCGTTAGGAATTCGACTATAGTCACAAACGGAATCTCGCTAGGAATTCAACTATAGTCACAAACGGCACATCGCTATGAATACGACTATTATCACAAACTGAATTTTACTCAGAATTCGATTTTCATTGCAAACGGCACATCAACAAAATTCGATTATAGTAGCAAACAAAATTTCGTTAGGAATTCGTCTATAGTCGCAAAGGGCACATCGAAAAGAATTCGACTACAGTTGCACATGTCTAAGTAAATAAAGTAAAGTTGGCGACCGCTGTCGAAGGCAACCTGAAGGCTCTCTTTTCAATAGCTACTACACCGAGGTATAGTGGAGGGTGCTACTCATATCCCTGGATTGATTCACTTTACCCTTGATACTTACCTTATAATGATGTGTGTTAAACAAGGCAGCATCAAGTACCATTTTTTGAGTCTTTGGTATGACTCGACGTGTGATTAAATCCCGGTCTCCCGGGCCATTGGCAAACCTTCAACTCATTAGGCTAATGGCCCGGACCCGAGAATCAATAACAATAGAGGATTCGAGAAAAAAAGAAAGTCTTTTTTTCCCATGACTTATACGTCTGTCTGTAGAAAGCTAAGGAGATTTTGAAAAGTATGATTTTAAAAGAAACAAGAGTAGCATCACCACTTCCTTCGTACTTTAAGAATGACCTAAACAACTTGACCCTACAGTTCCGTGCTTCAGAATTTGACGGTCACTGCAGGTGCGTAATAGCCATATTATATCCATGACAACAAAGACCCTTATGTTGAAAAACTTTTAAAGACAAGAGCAAATAATTCTAACAACAATTGGATCGGTTTAATAACCGAAATTGGATCCATTGTGCTTGAAAAGAAAAATAAATTCAACTTAGATTTAAATCAGTTTGTAGATATGTATTATTTAAGATTTAAAACATTCAAAAGAAATACTGTGTTTCATTAGAGAGTTTCAACGCAGTATGAATTTATAATACGAGGATCATTAAATAAGTTTCCAGACTTCTTTTGTATGTGCACTTTTATTGGTAGTACACACATGAAATACTAGTCCCCTTCGAAATAATCTCCTCCGGCTACAATGCACTTGTTCTACCGTTCCAACAACTTCTGGAAGGCCCCATGGAAGTCCTCTTGTGCCAACGTGTCAATGATCTTCGTCACAGCCTCTTTCATCTCCTCAATTGTCTCTGAGCTTAGGGAATAACCAAAAGTCACTGGAGCAAGGTCTGGATAACTGGGAGGCTGAGGAACTGTCTTAATGCTCATCTTGGTCAAATAGTCTGTGAGAAGGATGGGTTTGTAGACTGGTGCATTGTCCTGGTGGAAATGCCACTGACCCAATTTGAAGAGTGCTGGCCTTTTCTGATGGAATCTCTTCCTGAACTCCCTTAAAACCTCAACATAGTAACCCTAACCCTAACCCTTTGGTCAATCAACTCTGGTGTATTGACGTCCTTACTCCTCCCACACCTCTCATCATCCCTCCGAGACTCCCTGCCTTCCTTGAATCTCTTATGCTACTCAAAATCCGATGCTTGATTCATGCAAGATGCTCCAAAAGCAGTCTGAAGCATTCCATACGTTTGTGTGGCATTTTCCAAGTTTAAAAGAGAATTGTATGGCATATCTTTCTTCTTAAGTGTCCTCACGTCCAGATTGCATTTTTGAAATTCCCCAGCTGTGACAATGAGGCTTTAGTAGGGTGTATTCCAATTCCTGTTGTAGCTGTTCATTTGAACCTGAAACCATAAAAATTGGTCAGTCATCTCATAAGATGTGTTGCTATAACATACTGAATTTTTAAGAATCTACGACAGTTTTAAATGCCTGTATAAAAAGTCTGGTAAATTATTGAATGCACCACGTAATTTAAAATTTAGTCTTAAATAATACCAAATTATATTCGTTTGGATATTATAATGGTTCCTCCGTCAAGAGAATACACAAGCGAAACATGTCAGTATGATTTTTCAAGCTGCTTACTTTATCATGCTGTTGAATGACTGATGTTTAATTGAATTGTTAGTGTTAAATGGCACTACTTGAAAGTATATATCAATGTGCAAACAAATCATTAATAAGTAAAGTAAACTTGGCGACCGTTGTCGAGGGCGACCAGAAGGCTCCCTTTTCAATAGCTACTACACCAAGGTGTAGGGGAGGGCGCTAATCCTTTCCCAGGATTGCTCAACTTTAACCCTTGATACGTAACTTATGTCACTGAGTGTTAAGCAAGGAGGTACCAAGAACCATTTTTAAAGTCTTTGGTATGACGCGACCTAGGATTGAACCCAGGTCTCCAGGACCATTTGCGAACACTCTACACTTCTTTTTTTAAAAATAGATTTATTAGTATCAGATAGAAATAAGTGAAACCATTCAACTCTGTGCAAAAAAAAAGAGCTCAGGTTCGTTTAAAAATGTTTTCTACGAAATGGGATGAGAAATAATATATTCAATATATATGTATAAAAAAGATTTCGCCTTAAAAAACTTACAATGGTTTATATGTCAAAAAACCAAACCAAAGCATATGATATATATTTAATAAAGATGTATAAAGATTGGTTTAGTTTGGTCTGGTTTTATAGCACATCAACCATTGTAGGTTATTAATGCCAAATCTATTTTATACATAAAACAGTTCTATTTCAAACACTTCATTCAGTTTTGTGAAAGTACACTGTTTCAATGTCAAAAAACTGTTCCATTTCAAAAAATCCAAATTAACATGGTAACAGTTTAGTTCTATTTGACCCATAAATCAAATGCTACCGCTCCGGGCGAGAGTGGACCCGGGGACTATGGCAATAAAGAAGTACTCCGCATTCCCAAAGCTACAGCATTGCTGGAACCTCACCATCGAATTGTTTAGTGTCATATCCAGGACACTCATTGGGAGGTCTTACCCATCTGCAGAGAAGCAGTCGGCGTATTCTACAAACCCGGCCGACTGGGGAATATGTATAAAGTGGATTTAACATTAAATAACCCAACAATGATTGATATGCCATAAAACCAAACCAAAATCATATGGAACGAAACTCAACCTCTACACACACAAACACACACACACACACACTCACACACACACACATATATATATATATATATATACGTGGTGCCTTCAATAATTTTACAGACTTTTTTGTACAGGCATTTAAAATTGTCGAAGACTCTTGAAAATTCACTAGGTTATTGCTATACATCTTATGAAATGACTGACCAATTTTTATGATTTCAGGTTCAAATGAACAGCTACAGCCGCAATTGAAATACACCCTACTAAAGCCTCATTGTCACAGCTGGTAAATTTCAAAAATGCAATCTGGACGTGTGGACACTTTAGAAGAACAATATGCAATAGAATTCTGGCCAAAGGGTTAGGGTTAGGGTTAGTATGTTGAGGTTTTAAGGGAGTTCAGGAAGAGATTCCTTTGGAAGAGGCCAGGACTCTTCAATTCGGGTCAGTAGCATTTCCACCAGGACACTGCACCAGTCCACACCTCCATCCTTGTCAAAGACTATTTAACCAAGATGGGCATCAAGACAGTTCCCTAGCATCCCAATAGTCCAGACTTTGCTCCCTGTTACTTTTGCTTATTCCCTAAGCTCAGAGGCTGTCGTTATTAGACAATTGATGAGATGAGAGAGGCTGTGACGAAGATCATTGACACGCTGACACAAGAGGACTTCAATGGGGCCTTCCAGAAGTTGTTGGAACGGTAGAACAAGTGCATTGTAGCCGGAGGAGATTATTTCGAAGGGGACTAGTATTTCATGTGTGTACTACCAATAAAAGTGCACATACAAAAGAAATCTGGAAACTTATTTAATGATCCTCGTATATATATATATATATATATATATATATATATATATATATATATATATATATATATATATTACAGCACAAAATAATGCCATAAGAACTAAAATTATCAAAGTAAATTTGATAAATTGGTTGAATAACAAGCATATTGGTTATGTGCTGACAGAGATGAAATTATTAATCAAATAAGCCTTGTCATCAACCTGATTGAAAAGGAAGATATGAGGAGCATGATTGGGTGGGAAAGGGGATTTACTGAGAATTTGGCAAAATAATAATATTCGACCAAATAGTATATGCACAAAGCAGATTTATTTCCTCGTAAACAAGACCAAAAAAATTTTCTTGGGCTTTGAGACAAACTGATGAAAAAATCCCAACGGGAAGACTTTGCATTAACTAACAAAAAGAAAATAATTTGTCATCAGGTGGATTTTTCTGTTTCAGCGGACCCGAGATTGAAAATGAAATAAAGAGAAAAAATATACTTGAATCTTATCTGGGAGCTGAAAATAGTTATGGAATATGCATGTGACAGTGATACCATTTGTACTTGATGCCCTGCGAACGATCACCAAGAGTTTGAAACGATGACTAGAGGAACTGAAAATCAGTGAAAGAATCAAGACGATCCAGATTCTATCATTGTTAGGTAAGCGAGAATACTTAGGAGGGTCTTAGAGATCTGAGGAGACTTGATATCACTCAGACTTCAGTGAAAAATAAAACAGTTTAAACTGGAGTAAAAACTCACATTGAATAAGTGTCTTAGGGATCTATGAGGACTTGCTGTCACTCACACTTCAGTGAATGACCAGCAGTTAACGCTTATGTAAAAAACTCAAAAATAATTCTCAGTAATTTTTAGATTCTTAACAGATCGCCTAACCAGGCCAGAAGACTTGATCTAGTGATAATTAACGAGAAAGAAAAAAAAACTTGCCGTCTAGTGAATTTTTATCGTTTTAACTGTCCGCAGACTAAAAGTAAAAGAAAGTGAAAAGGGAAACCAACACATGAAACTTGCTAGAGAACTAAAAAAAATGTGAAACATGAAGGTGACGGTGATACCAGTTGTAACTGGAACGCTCGGAACAGTCCCAAAAGTTTTAGAAGAAAAACTAAAGGAAGTGGAAGCTAGAGGAAAAATCGAGACCATCCAAACTACAGAATTCCTGAGATCTGCTTGAATACTGAGAAGAGTCCTGGAAGCCTGAGGAGGTTTGCTGTCCCTCAGTCTCCCATAAAAGACCACCAGCTAATGCTGGTGTGAAAAATTCGCCAGACGTAAAATGATACTCTTGAAGAGTTTCAGACTTCCTAATTGGATTCGGTTCTCACTGACATGGAGGATCTTCACCAAAAATGGCGGGTAGCGTCTAGAGGAAAAGAAAATGAAAGAATATTTCTTTTTTAAAAATGATTAGTTTGTAGAATGAAATTTGTCTTGCATTTAGAACATAGCTCGGAGAAAAGTTGTTTTTGTTACGTTGGTTGATTGAGGATGATGAAAATTAAGTTGATATTTTCTAGGATTAGTCTAGTCGAACACATGGCCACGATTATGAGGTTTTCGGTGAATAGCAGAATAAGTAAAACATGAATGTGTGTACTCTAAAACATAGGTAAATCAATCTTTTTTTCCCAAGCACAGAAGAGCAACTGAACATGTACGGTTTCAGCTGCAATTTGAACTGTCACGCTAATACTATTTTCCTTATCTATACAATTAAGATAGATAGATAGATAGATAGAACAAATTGAGATAGATAGATAGATAGATAGATAGATAGATGCAGAGAAAGAAAAGCAAAAAAAGATTAAGGATGAAAATAAAATGTGATAGATAGATAAGTCGATAGATAGATTTGATTTGGTTTGGTTTGGTTTGGTTTGGTTTAGTTTTATGGCACATCGAATATTGTAGGTTATTAATGTCAAATCCATTTTTATACATAGAGACAGTTCTATTTCAAACAATTCAGTTGAGCATAAGTACACTGTTTCATTGTCAAAAGCAGTTCTATTTATATCAATTTAGTTTAGCATAAGTACACAGTTTCAATGTCAAAAACAGTTCCATTTCAAACAATTCAGTTTAACATAAGTACACTGTTTGGTTTTATTTGACCCATAGATAGAACCCTCTCAGGTACTACCACTCCAGATCTGAGAGGACCAGGGTACGATGGCAATGAAGGGGTACCCCAAAACTCCATCATTACTGAAGCCTCACCTTCAGATTGTTTATTGTCATATCCAGGACTATTGTTGGGGGGGCGTCTTACCACCTCAGCAGTCGTGCAGTCGGTGTATTCTTCAGCCCACAGCCGACTCAGCAAACAGAGAGATGATGGTTAACTATTTATGAACATTTGCAAAGATCAGTATGAGTTACCAATTGTTATATTCTAAGTTTTGTTAAGTCTATCACACCAACAATATATGTTGTTTCAGTACCCTCTGTAAAGCGACCCCTACCTCGTTTAAATACAAGATCAGCCGCATTGCTGCTTACCCTCGAAACCTTCGTCCTGATTTAATTGAACGCCAAACTATTTAATTATCTTAACTTAGGATCAAGGCCAGAACTAAAAGGCACCCAGTGAGAACAAAACTCATAATCGTTACAGTTTGATACTCCGAAGTGATTACTGCTCTCATTAGAGACCAACGTTTCATTACTTCACTAACTAAACAACTATCTAATTTGGCCATCGACCTGTACTTTGTTTTAGATGTTCAAATATTTATTTTCCTTTAAATTAATCGACAAACCCAGAAGTTGCTGATCAACATGATAAATACATTGAGGGCACACATATCTTTCAGTCTGAGTGTCTAATGACAAGACTGATATTTTGGGCAGCGCTACTTTTCGTTCCGAAACAAACGTGGAAACAAGTCTTGAATGCAACTTCACGATCTCGACAAGCATGCAGGAGGTCTTTTCTTTATGCTTTTCTCGAATGAGTGGATTTTGACAGTTTGGCAGGGTAATCACCTGTCCACAATTCTGCCGTGAATGTTGGAAGCGTCATGAATAGGCGTGCTAAAACGTGTCAACAACAAAAGCATTTGACGTGGGTGATTGGCGAAGTTTTGAAGGAAGTTTTAAAAGGCAGATAATACATGTTCAGAAATATTCTAAGCAAAAGAATGTCTGCATTTTGTGAAAATGTCTGTTCATTTCAGCATTATTATAAGACATTCCTTTGATAGATAGATAGATAGATAGATAGATGGTGCCTTCAATAAGTTTCAAGACTTTAATGATTATAGTCCTAATCTAATATATGTGGTGCTCTCCATAAGTTTCCGGACTTTTTTGAACAGGTATCTAAAATTGTTGTTGACTCTCGAAAATTCACTAGGTTATTGCTATAGATCTTATGAGATGACTGACCAATTTTCATGATTTCAGGTTCAAATGAACAGCTACAGCAGGAATTAAAATGTCACTGCCGGTGAATTTCAAAAATGCAATCTGGACGTGTGGACACTTTAAAAGAAAGATATGCAATAAAATTCTGTTTTAAACTCGGAAAAAATGCCACGGAAATATATGGAATGCTTCAGACTGTTGTTGGAGTATCTTGCATGAATTGAGCATCAGATTTTGAGTGGCATAAGAGATTCAAGGAAGGCAGGGAGTCTCTGAGGGATGATGAGAGGTGTGGGAGGAGTAAAGAAGTCAATACAACAGAGATGATTGGCCAAAGGCTTAGGGTTAATGTTACTATGTTGAGGTTTTTAGGAGTTCAGGAAAAGATTCCATCGGAAGAGGCCAGCACTCTTCAAATCGGGTCAGTAGAATTTCCACCTGGACAATGCACCAGTCCACACCTCCATCCATGTCAAGATGGGCATCAAGACAGTTGCTCACCCTCCCGATAGTCGAGACCTTGCTCCCTGTGACTTTTGCTTATTCCCTAAGCACAAAGGCTGTCGTTATGAGACAATTGAGGAGATGAAAGAGGCTGTGACGAAGGTCATTGACACGCTGACACAAGAGGACTTCCATGGGGCCTTCCAGAAGTTGTTGGAACGGTAGAACAAGTGCATTGCAGCCGGAGGAGATTACTTTGAAGGAGACTAGAGTGTCATGTGTGTAAGTGCCCATACGAAATAAGTCTGGAAACATATTTAATGATCCTTGTAGATTAGAACAGACTAAGCAAGATATGAATGAACTGGTAACATTTTTTAATAGTATATCCAACTTCCGGGGTTATTTTATGCCAAAGCCACCATTGTAGAATAAGAGTAATGGTACTATTGAGCACAGAGCTGGGAGGTATTAGTCCAAAAGTGAACGCAGTTGCGCGACTATAGATCGAACACGCATACGACAACTTCGCAGTCCAGCGCTTATCCCGTTACTCTACGGGGACTCTTTCGATGGATTGACAAAGAAATAGACTGAGATAGATGGATAGATAGATTGATAGATATGAATAGACTAAGATAAGAATAGGCTACGGAAAATAGATAGATAGATAGATAGATAGACTCAGAAATAGGCTACCGCAAATAGATAGGTAAATAGATATGAATTGACAGATAAAAATAGATAGATAGATAGATAGATAGATATGAATACATTAAGATGTAAAATAAGCTAAGATAGATAGATAGATAGATAGATAGATAGATAGATAGATAGATAGATCTTAAAACTGTTTACTTTCAGTTATTAACCAAAGATGCTATTAAGAAAGTGTATATATTTTGTACCCCTCTCTCTCTCTCTCTCTCTCTCTCTCTCTCTCTCTCTCTCTCTCTCTCTCCCCTTACACACGTGCGTGTATGTATGTGTGCGTGTGTTGACTTATAAGTCATCCTCTGACAAGAAGTGATCAACTCATGTAGAGTTTCCGCAAATTAAGAACTTGAAGGGCCGGATATTTCGACTGGCTGAACAAGTGGGAGGAGATTTTGAAAACTCTCACGACCTGTACTAACAACAACGCTGTCACCAGTCTTCCACTCGACGCTTATCAAAACCACCTAACCACATCACCCACTCCCCAATACCACAATGTCTTCGTCAGCCGTTTAAGCCAACAAAAGTGCTTGACGTTACAAAAAAATAGCAAACAGTTTACCAATCTCGCAACTAAAACCGTTTATCACAAACCGAAAATGAGCTAGCGAAATACGTCACAGTATAATTTGTTAAGCGCAAAAAAGGACCTTTTTCCTTCTCATTCGCTAAAGTATCTAGTCATTTACTGGCCAAAGGACTACTTGTCCTTATTCAGTTTTCATAATTCGAATCTATTTTTATCTATTTATTTATTTAGTTTTTAGTTTTAATTATTTACTAGACGAACCGTGATTTTGTTGGATTCCATTTGAAACAGCAGTCCATGATGATGCTGAAGCTTCTATTTAGAAAGGAGATTCTAATTAGCATTTCTTAGATCACAGTTCATGTTAACAGCCATGTCATGGGGCTAGAATATGCCCACTGTATCACCTGCAAAGGAGTAAGACCATCCCCACAAAAAAAAAACTCGGTGTCAAGGTTTTGTATTTACCCATCCCATCAGCCATGAGCAACATGTGACCCAAGGTCAAGTGCTTAAGCAGGGACGAACTCATAAGAGATGTACTCTTATGGACCCCCACACATGGCCGTGCAAAAGCAGGACGACCAGCACGAACATACATTCAGCAGCTATGTGAGGATACGGGATGTTGTCCTGAAGACCTACCTAGGGCGATGAACGATAGGGAGGAGTGGCGAGAGAGGGTCAGGGATATCCGTGCTACCAGCACGATGATGATGATGATGATGATGCTTAGTTGAAGAGTACACCATGCATTAGGAATTGGTAAGGGAGATAACCTCGCAGACTGTTTCCTGTGAGTAAAATATAATTCCACAAGTTAACGATTTTGTGACTATGAATCAAATATCAATTTAAAGACGAGGTCGACTTATATAGGAGTTACTCTGGAACTAGACAACAGTGCTATTGTTGTATAGCCACATACAACTTCACGTATGCATATACAAATATAGAGCGTATATTAGCGGGAAACATAATCAACCGATAATGACGACGTCAATAACGAACGAATACACTTCTTTACAAAAATATAACTCTCTCACACTTTATTTTCGAAAGGGGGGTGTTTTGTTGTGTGTGAGAGATGAGTGGAGACAGGGACAAACTGCTATATTGACCCAAGTTCTTCTCTTGACCATAGCAGCACTTCTTTCGCATCTTGGCTGGGGTTGCTCAACCGTGCGTCACTGAGAGCCGCAAAGCCTTCAGTCTGCAAGCTGGTTCTCACGCTGGCATTCCTGTCTCAACTGACCGACGGCCGCGGACACCCTGTCTATATTCTTTCTTAACGTCCACCTGCTTCCGCTCTTCTTCGGCTTATTTACACAGGTGCGTCTCTTGATTGACGGCTCGGTCGAGGGTCAATACATAACTATATGTATTTACCGAATTCCTGTGCCAAACCCGGATATTATACAAGGTCAATTTTTAAGCGGAGTAAAACAGGTCTGAATTCAGAGCTTTCTTTATCCTAAAAAACAGAACCAAATATATGAAGTAAAGACATGTAACTTACCTTGTCTTTATTCAGTGAAACCAACATGACTATTTTTTCACGGTTCTAAGTTCTGTGTAAGTTCCCAAGTTCGACAAGAAACACTTGAAGAAAGCCGAAGGACGCATCGGTCGAAACGTTGTGAATATAACAATGAAGATGAAGACAATAATTCGAATACACTAATGATTAAAAAAAAATGTCCAATATAAATCAATTAAGCCCTTTTTCGTTTTTGTACCCTTTTTATATACTGCTTGTTCATAAAAGAATATGTGATCATTCTTATCTGTAGGAACACCTTTGTGCATTTTCTTTAATACTTCTTGTGCGTAAATTGCGTACTGTATTCGTCAGCTGATAAGACGTCCCTTAATTTGAGTAGGCATTAAAACAAATAAAACGGGTTTAAATTTGTGCGGATAAAATAATTAGTAAAAAGGACAATAACCTAAAAAAAAAGAAAGAAATGCAAAAATATCAGTGTCTAATGCCTAAAAAGAGGAATTTCCTGGCACCGAAGAAAAACTCTTTCTCAGAAGCTTTTATCACATCGACTTTGACACACCTTTTTTCTCTCTCTGGTTTGGGTTCTTTGTTTAATGGCATATCAACTCTTTTTAGGTTATCTAATGCCAAAGCCATTCTCATAGAAGAACAGTAGTGGTACTATTTAACCCATTGCTGGGAGGATAAGGGGGTTCATACCTTTCCCAAGGGTATTAATTTGGTTTGGTTTGGTTTCTTTGTTTAATGGCATATCAACTCTTTTTAGGTTATTGAATGCCAAAGCCATTCTCATAGAAGAACAGTAGTGGTACTATTTAACCCATTGCTGGGAGGATAAGGGGGTTCATACCTTTCCCAAGGGTATTTGACCGAAAGTGAATCCAATAGCCCGACTGGAGTACGAACTAGCTTACTACGATTCCGCAGTCCATGGCTTTTACCATTACACCGCGAGGACACCCCCTTTTCTCTCTCTCTCTCTATCTCCCTCTCTCTCTCTCTCTCTATCTCCCTCTCTCTCTCTCTCTCGGCAGCTTGTTGTGAGCGCACGTCCTAGTTAAGTCCAGAACTTACCAACACGTTAAGTCTCTGACTAGAAGCAGTCTATACCGATTCAATGATATCCTTCAAACGCCTTGTCTGGAGGGGTGCGACAATTTCTACTGGTTTAGGAAAATATTCCAACACCACAAAATAATCGAGACCCTCCTCCCTTCCCAAAAAACTTGACTCTAAAGGTATTATTGTCTTTTTTCTTCCGTCCTTAATTTCTCTGCATCTTCAACAAGCAAATAAGAAAACAAACGAATGAGATAAGAAGAAAAAGGAGTCAAAAACAAACATCAGAATCTTCCAACAACTCAACAATACGAACAATTCACCACAACCACAATAAACCCTTCTTATATCCCATAAACTACAAATGTCTGGTAAAGGGTTTTCGCCAGACATTCGTAGCCCTCCATAAAATCAGCTGATTTTTAAAGTTCCATGTGCATTCAAATCCTTGTTAAAATCCAATATTTTACATTTAAAAACCTTAAAAGTTTGTTTAGCTACATGTATGGCTGAGCGTCGTCACTTTTCTTTCTGATTATATTTTATACGAAGTACCAGTAAGTAGAAATGTTTATAATGTTACCTTATATGTCGTTGTTGGGATTGAAGCAACGGTAACCTTGTTTATATTGGTGAAGATGTTTGTGGTTTAATTTAAAGATCACTGTAGAACTAGAAATCCAGTAGCCTGCAACCCAAAGCTGACTCTTAAGCTTATAATACGCAGCGTGATATTCTCGAACATTTTTACGAAAAATGTGCGTCTTATAAACCGTTAAATAAGGAAGATACCAAATGTTTCTGTTGGTGTAAATGAGTTTATCTTCCCTTTTCTTCCGTTTATTCATTATTAGCATATCACGGATATACTTATATTAATACTGTTTCTTCGTGAAAGGAGACTAAATAACCTCCCTAGCGCCAAACAACCTAATAGATATAATATAATCCAAGATTGTTTTAGTATTATCTCAAAAAGCTCTAAGTGACTTATCGCTCGGATTCTAGCAGGTACTTTCATTCCGGGCTGGATTGACAACAAAAGGGGACACCCCACATCCTAAAGCTCAAGACCTTGAGCTTCACAACCGGATACAGCTTAGTGCCATAGCCAGAACACCCAGGGGTTCTGGTAAGTTCCCTGTGGATCATAAGGTCACATCAACGCTTAAAATACCAGGTTGTTTATTTTAAAGAATGGAGTTGACAGCTCTACGCCTTTCTCTTCTTTTTTTCCCCTTTTTTTTTTAACAAGAACACGAGCCTTACAGCCGGATGCGGTTTAATGCCAAACTCAGGACTTCTACATTTTTTTTTTTTTTTTGCTTACCCCTCAGTAGGGAATGTAGTTGGTGTATTTTAGCTCCTGCCGACAGATAACTAATGATAAATTTGAAAAAAATTATATCGGGACAGATGCATATTTTCTTATGCTTATTTATCTTTACTTTGTTTTTTTTTTTTTTGTTTTGTTGTTGTTTTCTTTGTTTTCTTTTTAAGGTATTCATAGGTTTATCAATTTTCGGGGTGTCCTTTTGCTTGCAACCCTATTTTGTGTTGTTTAAATTCGGATAGAGCTGAAAAATTCTTATTTGGTTAGAATCAGGTGACGTTCAGTTTTCTCACTGAGGACTTTCGGAATGGTGTTAAACGTCCACAAAACTTCCCAGGTAATTTCATCAGATAACGTTATCAAATAATATTTCAGTTCAGCAAGAGATAAACAATATGGTAGACTTTTCTTTCTAACTTTGATAAGGGACAACCAGTCAAGAAAAAAAAACTCAGTATCCTCACCACTCTACCAGCGTGGCAAAAATAAGATAGTGCGATGGAAAAGCAAAACCAGGAACTAATCTCATGAGTCTATTGGATTCTATGTGTAAGTAGTAAAGTTGGTGACCTAAGTCGAGGGCGACCAGAAGGCTCCCTTTTCAATAGCTACTACACCGAAGTGTAGGGGTGGGCGCTACTCCTTTCCCTAGATTGCTCCACTTTACCTTTGATTCGTACCTTATATTGCTGAATGTTAAGCAAGGAGGTATCAAGTACCATTTTTATTGTCTTTGGTATAACGCGACATAGGATTGAACCCTGGTCTCCCGGACCATTGATTTCTCTCTGTTTTCGTTATTTAGGCGGATGGATTATCAAAGAGCTAAGTTATCAAATTTCCGAATCTTCCATATTTCAGAAGGTATTTAATCAAGACCTCTACCTTTTAAAACCATGCAAGTAAAATGAACAAGACAAGCTGGGCATTGCTAGGGAAGAAAAGACGAACTCGTAGCGACGTTCTACTATGAACTTCTACTCAGAGATACATTAGTTTTGACCAGCTTGCAAAAATAACATTTACCAACTTTGTCCAGACACTGGATGCCGTCTAGAAGAATTATTAACAGCGATGACCAATAGGGAATGATGGCGAGAGATAACATATTCAGTGTAGGACGAATTCACTGGATAGAGGTAGTCGTTAACTGGTTATCTATCTCCACAGGAAGTGAGATCTTTAGTAATTAGTAAGCCTTAAAAATCTACCACAAGGTCATATTTGAGAGGCTGCCGTGTGTTCGATCCTGACTGAGTACAACAAACTTTTACCGAAATACGATAAATAAATGATTCCTGCTCTAACGTTTTTACTTTGTTATATATTTGATAATATGACAGTAGTTGTGTAATGTAAATAGAATTGCTTTATCGGTGACTTGTAAGAGTCAGAGCGCATGCGCGTCGTAGGTTTTTTTTTTAAATTCTTATGACGTGATAACTCATTTATTTCATTTGCAGTGGTATGGACTGACAGACGCCATCACAGTTTGTATACAGCAGATTATTAATTAACGCAAATGACGAATGTGGTGATCGATTGGCGGGGGTTGTGGTGGCCTGCGAAATGATGGCGGAGGCAGTCTTCATGGTTAATGCAAATGTAAGATCAAATGTAAAATACAACGAGAAATAAAAGACAAAAAAGAAACGCATAAAAGAGACGAAGAAGTAGATAAATTAGCAAAAGACAGAGAGACAGCGTTGTTTTTGTGGTTTTAATGTAATTTTTTCCTTCTTTTTTTTCTTTGTTTCTTTCTTTCTTTATTTCTTTCTTGTGTTTACCCTGAATGTAATATTTACAACTAAGGATCGTTGGGAAAAGTTGGCTGTATCAATAAACAATTTAGCTTGAATGAGCACGCAGATGAACTGAAGCATACGAAATGCATATATATATATATATATATATATATATATATATATATATATATACTGGACGCATACTTATCATTTCCCACACACACACACACACATATATATATATATATATATATATATATATATATATATATGTACGTATGAATGCATAAGTATGTGCTTAATATATATATATATATATATATATATATATATATATATATATATATATATGTATATATACTGGGCACATACTTTTGCATTAATACATATATGCTTATGCATTCATATATATATATATATATATATATATATGTGTGTGTGTGTGTGTGTGTGTGTGTGTGTGTGTGTGTGTGTGTGTGTGTGTGTGTGTACAATATATAGATCTATATTATCTACAGTATTGGCCCAGCGGTTAGAGTGTTCGCCAATGGCCCGGGAGACCTGGGTTCAATCCCAGTTCGAGTCATACCAAAGACTTTAAAAATAGTACTTGATACCACCTTGCTTAACACTCAGCATTATAAGGTACGGTTCAAGGGTAAAGTGGAGCAATCCTGGGAATGGAGTAGCGCCCTCCCCTACACCTTGGTGTAGTAGCTATCGAAAAAGGAGCCTTCGGGTCACCCTCGACTATGGTCGCTAACTTTACTTTACTTATATATAAATATATACGATATACATGTATATATGTGCGTGTGTACGTTTGATAAACGTATATATATATATATATATATATATATATAAACGTATATATATATATATATATATGTGTGTGTGTGTGTGTGTGTGTGTGTGTGTGTGTGTGTGTGCCCAGTGAGTGCATATATATATGTATATACATATGAGTGAATGAGTTTGTTTAAATGCGTATGTGTAATATATACCTCTGTATAACATGTATACATATATACAATATACATATATAAGTATGTATAACATATACTGTATATACAATACCTATATATCTGTGTGGGGTGTATATTTCTATGTGTTTGTGTATATATATATACATCTATACAATACATATACAGCATATGAACATATGTACGGATACATACTTCTGTGTATGCATAGTATAATCATATATACAATATATATA